>CAUYPK010073089.1:0-16560 GCA_963574355.1 Loris lydekkerianus | reverse complement strand
TGGCTGAAGACTAAACAAGAGTTTGAAAGAAAAACTAAGTGGGTTTCTTTCTTCTAAACCAGTGCTACTCAAAAACGTGTCCATGGATTATTACATGAATTCTTTGTTCACACAAGATGAGGGCAGAAATTGAGAGTGTTTAGAAACTGTAAGTGCGTGGGATGTTGCTGTGACCTCCAAGTGTGTGACCAGTGAGTTTGTCTTACTAAATAAGATATACACTAGTGTGGAGATTGTTGAGATCATGTGTGTCCAGTCATGGTTAGTAGGTGAACGACGTGGTTTCAAAACAAAAAGAATCAGATGACTAAGATTAAGTGCTATTGATACTTTGGACAAAGTCAATGAAAAACTTAAGGTAACTGATCGCTAATTTAGGAAGTTTTTTTTTTTTTTTTTGGAGTTTTTGGCTGGGGCTAGGCTTGAACCCACCACCTCTGGCATATGGGGCCAGCACCCTACTCCTTTGAGCCACAGGTGCCACCCAGTTGTTAAGACTTTAAATCTGAGGTTAGCAAATTGATCGCCACCCTATCGTTAAGACTTTTTAAATCTGAGGTTAGCAAATTGATCTGCGGTCTTGCCTTGCCCAAAATGTGACTTTAAATGTGAGCTCTGAGTAGCCAAATTTGGATACAAACAACTCATTTTGCAGGGCTCCACCTCAATCAGAGTTTTGAAATAACTAGGTTGTCTTAAGTATTCCTCCCTTTCTTTATTCATAGCCACTTTCTTTTTTTCCCCCCTTGTATTCTCTTTTCATTCTCTCTTTCTCTCTCTTCTTTGTTTCTCAACATCTGCTGTTTTGTGACCTTTTCCTATCACAGCATGGGAACCTTTTGTACAACCTTGTTGAGGTTATGATGTATGTGGTCAAATTTAAGAGCTTTTTAGCAAAAGAACAGTTTCACACTAAAACCTAAGTTCAAGATAATAACCTCCCTATTACTGAACATTGTGAAGAGTACACATACATAATCTAGAACAATAATTTTAAAAAGTCCCCCCCTTTTTTTTCCTCTGTCAAACAAAGATCACAGGAGGCCATTGTTTTAGAATAGCCTCCTACACTAGACCCCAGTTGACCAGACCAAACCAGAATGAAGTCACTAATGCTAGTGCCACATAATCAGACTGAAACTTTAAGGAGGTTTTTCCTGAAAATGGAAAATTCACAGCAACCAACGAGAAAGAGCCCAATTTTACCTAAGTTAGCATAGTAAGAAAGTCCTCTCTGCTTTAACCCTTACAAGAAAAGTAAACTGCAGTAACCAATTGCTTTTTTTATTGTTCTGTTTTCTTGTTCCCACGTTGCAAAAACCAACTGTTCTGCCATGCTCTATTCACTATGTTATATTACAGAATGTCCTATTTTATTATAGAGTCTCCTATTCTTGAATTGCAAATAAAAGCCAAGTAGACCTTTAAATTTGTTGTAATTTTGTCTTTGGAAACTCTTACCACAGCTCCCATGACATGTATCTGTTCAAATCCTACAGAAAACATTTTCTCCTTCTTTTTTTCTCCATTCGTACATTTTCTCAGATTCTGCTTTATAAAAGCCCAAATGACAAATCTAAAAGTGGCAGAAATTTTTTTTAATTTCAGAACATTACAGGAGTAACCACATTTCGGCTACATAATTTGCTTTTGTACATTTTAAGTCAAAGTTATGAACGTGCCCTTCACCTACATTAGGTGTGAGTTTACCAACCCTTCCCCCACCCCATCCACTTGATTTTTGTTGCGTTTTACTTCTACATGTGCACGTAAGGGTTTATCAACTACTTCTAATTTAGTATTGAGTAAATGTGGTGTTTGTTTTCCAATTCTTACAGTATTAAGAGAGGAACTTAGGAGAGTAGTACCCAGTTCATTCAGGTTGTTGCAAAAAACAAACAAACAAACAAACAAAAAAAAACCCAGATCACCATTTCTTTCTGGCTAAGTAGTGCACCATGGTATACATATGCCACATGTTATTAATCTACTCAAATATTAATGAGCACTTGGGTTGTTTCCGTATCTTTGCAATTGTGAATTGTGTTGCTATACACATTTGTGTGCAAGTGTCTTTTTGATAAAATGTCTTTTTTTTTTACTTTGGGTAAATACCTAGTAGTAGGATTGCTGGATCAAATGGTAAGTCAACTTGTAGTTCTTTGAGGTATCTTCATACTATTAATACTTTCCATACAGGTTGTACTGGTTTGTATCCCACCAACAGTGTATTAAGTGGTACTTTTTCTCTGCATTCACACTAGCATCTCTTGTTTTGGGACTATTTGCTAAGAGGCATTCTCACTGGAGTTAAGTGATATTTCACTGTGGTTTTGATTTGCCATATCCCTGATGTGACTAGAGAGTTGAACATTTTTTTCATGTGTTTGGTGGCCATTGAACTATCTTCATTTGAAGTTTCTGTTAATGTCTTATGCCCACTTTTTATGGGGTTATCTGATTTTTTTCTTGCTCATTTGCTTGAGTTCTTTAAAGGTTCTAGTTATTAACCCTTTATTAGATGTACACCATGCAAATATTTCCTCTCACTCTGTCACTTGTCCATTTACTTTATTGATTGTATCCTTATCTGTGCAAAAATGTTTAATTTGATCAGGTCCCTAAATTCTTATTTTTTCTTGCCTCAGCATTAGGTCTTTTATCCACTGTGAATTAATTTTTGTAAGTGATGAGAGGTGTAGATCCTGTTTTAGTCTTTTACATGTGTCTATCCAGTATACCCAGTACCATTTACTGAACAGGGATTCTTTCCCCCAGTGTATGTTTTTGTCAGTTTTGGTAACAATTTGATGGGAAGATGAGGTGGTTTCATTTCTGGGTTCTCTGTTCCAATCCACAGGCCTATGTCTCTGCTTTTGTGCCAGTACCATGCTGTTTTGGTTACTATAACCTTGTAATATAACTTAAAGTCTGATAAAATGATGCCTCCTGATTTGTTCTTATTATGTTAGGTGGCATTTGGTTATTCAGTTTCCATACAAAGCATAGAACTAGTTTTTCTAGATCATCTAAAAATGATGTTGGTATTTCAATGAGGATTGTATTGAAAATGTAAATATCTTTGGGTAGCATAACCATTTTAACAATTTTGATTCTGCCAATTCCTGGGGATGATGTTTTTCAAATTGTTTACATCCTCTGTGATTTCTTTCCTCAGCGTTTCATAGTTCTTCCCATAGAGGTCTTTCACCTCCTTATTAAATATATTCACAGGTATTTTATTTTCTTTGTTGCTACTGTGAAGGGTATTGTCTCTTTGATTTGATTCTCAGCTTGACTGTTGTTGCATATATGAAAGCTACCAATTTGTGTACATTGATTTTATCACCTGAGACTTTGGTGAATTTATTTATCAACCCCAGGAATCTCTTTCTTGAATATTTGGGATTTTTAAGATATTAAAGCCTATCATCAGCAAAGGGCAATAGTTTAATATCTTCTTTCCATACTTGGGAACTCTTGATTTTCTTCTCTTGCCTGATTGCTCTGGCTAGACTTCCAGCACTATGTTTAAAAGAAGGGGTGATAGTGGGCAATCTTCTCTGGTTCCAGTTCTAAATGGAAATGCTTTCAATTTTTCCCCACTCAATATGATGTTGGCTATGGCATTTTTGTATACAGGCTTTCTAATTTTGAAGTATGTCCCATTTTTACCAATTTTGTTAAACATTATTATCATAAATGAGTGCTGAATTTTTAAAGGATTCTTTCTGTGTCTATAGAAAGGATCTCATAATCTTTGATTTTGCATGTGCTTCTGTGATGAATTATGTTTATACTTTTGTATGTGTTGAACCATCCTTGCATCATTTGGTCATGATGAATTTTTTTATGTGAAGTTGAATTTGTTTGCTAAGATTTTATTGAAAATTTTTGCATCTGTATTTATAAGGGATATTGGTATGTAGTTTTCTTTTTTAGTGGTATCCTTTCCTAACTTGGAAATAAAGATTATGTTAGTTTTGTAGAATGTGTTAGGGAGGATTTCTTCCTTCTCAGTGTTGTGGAATAATCTCTGCAGTATAGGTATAGGTTCTTCTTTGTAGGTTGGTAGAATTTGACTATGAAACCATCTGGTTTAGGACATTTTTATTGGAAGACTTTTATTATTGCTTCAATTTCAGTTCTTTATATTGTTCTGTTCATGAGTTCCATTTCTTCCTGATTCAGCCTCAGGAAGTTGTGTGTTTCCAAGAATTTGTCTATTTCCTCCACGTTTTCACATTTATGAGCATTGACATTTTTATATTATTCCAACATTAAATTTGTATTTCCATGATATCAGTTATGATTTCTTTTTAATTTTTAATTGAGACTATTAGAGTTCTTTGTTTGTTTGTTTCTGTTTAATCTAGCAAGAGACTTGTCAATTTTGTTTATGTTTACATAGAACAAACTTTTTCTTCATTAACCATCTGTATAGTTGTTTTGTTCTCAATTTCACTTAGTTCTGCTCCGATATGTTTGTTTATTTTCTTCTGCTGGGTTTATGATTGATTTGATATTCCTTTCTAGTTTCCTGATATGATTCACTAGATTGTTGATTTGTGATCTTTCTGTGTTTTGGATGTGAGCATTTAAGGCCATGAGCTTTCCTCTCAGGACTGCTTTTGCTGATTCCCACAGATTTGGTAACTCATTCCCCATTATCATTTGTTCAAAGAGTCAAATCATTTTTAACTTCATTGACCCAGCTATCATTCAGTAATGGGTTGTTTAGTTTCTCTGACTTTGTATAGGGACGAGTGTTTCTGTTAGAATTGATTTCTAATTTTATTCCACTGTAGTCTAAGAAGATTCATAGTATAATTTCTGTTTTTGTTTTTTTTTTAAATTTATTGAGACAAGTCTTGTGGCCTAGGATGTGATCAGTCTTAGACACTGTTCCCTGAGCTGATAAAAAAAATGCATATTCAGTAGATTTTCCATAGAATGTTCTGTAAAACTCTATTTGTTGTTTGGAGGATATATTCTGTTCTGCCATAGGGTGTTGAAATCCCTGGCAATTATGGTGCTGCTGTTTATCATTTTGTTTATATTGAGTAGAATTTGCTTTGTGAATCAGGGTGTTACTGTGTTAAGTATATAAATATTTAGGATTGTCAAGTCTTCTTCTTGAATTGTTTCCCTTCACCATTATATAGGGATCATCTTTGTATTTCATTACTTCTGTGATTTAAAATCTATGTTCTCTGATATGAGAATATCTGCACCAGGTTTCTTTTGCTTTCCATTTGAGTATAGCTTTCCATCCCTTCACCTAGAGTCTAAATGAGTCCTATGGGTTAGATGTGTTTCCTAGAGACAGCAGATAATTAACTTATGCTTTTTTGCCCATTCAGACAGCCTATGTCTCTTCAGTAGAGAGTTCAAGCCATTCACATTTATTGAAAGTATAGATATGTATGGATTTCTGTTCATTCTATTAGGTAGACCCTTATTACTTTGTTTTGCCTTTTGAGTCATTGTGGTGTCTGAGCTCTGAGCTTTGGCTTTTGGAAGGTTTTACACTAATGAGTCTGTTGTGCTGATCTGTATATAACATAGGTCTGAATACTTCTTGCATGTCTGTTCTTTGCAAATTTCCTCAGTGATTGCTTGTCTGAGAAAGTCTTTATTTCTTCGTGAAATAAAAATCTTAGTTTTGCAAGATCAAAGATTCTAGGCTGGCCATTTTATAAGGCTGAATATGGGTCCCCAATTTCTTTTGGCTTGTAAGGTTTCAGTTGAGAAGTCTGCAGTTTGCCTTCAGTAAATCGGATCATTTTCTTGTGTAAATTACCTTCTCTTTCCACCTTACTCAGTCACTCTAGTTTTCTGTTGTTCCACTCATGTTCTCTAATCTTTTTATATGTGTGACTCTGTCACCTATTTTTTTTTTACACTGAGAGTCCTGCATTACTTCTTTGTGATTTCACAATACTGCTTCAGAGATGTACGGTTCATATATGGCAGCTTTCTGTAACTTTCATTTCTTTTCCCTGGAGCAGCACATTGGGAGGCTACCTCTAGTCTTCCATCTTCCTCCCACCCAGAATTTTTATTTTTTTGGTGGATAGTAAAGAAGAAATTGATAAACAAAAGATGAGGGCATCTTTCCCCTAGAACCTGTCTACATTTTAAAATTGCTCACTGTACTTGTTTTTAATAACTGTCCTTGGTTCTTCCCATGGGAAAGGAGAAACTCATTTTCAATAATTATAAATCTAAATTACTTCAATTTTCACATATTAACCATTTAGAAAGCTGAAGACAAAACATAATAACTAAAGTTAATAAATATCAAGTGCTTCATGTGTGCTAGACACTGTGATAAACATATTTTATACATTATTTTCACTCAGAAATTAAGTCTATAAATTGATATTAGCATATTCAACAGGTAATGAAATAAAGATTTAAACAAGGTAAAATTTTCTCAAGGTCATTCATGTAGTAAATAACAGACTAAAAGTTAAACTCTTGTGTCTTTGACTATAAAACTCAAATTTAGAAGTACTTCTTTATATTGACTATAATAAATTAAAGTATAATACATCCAGGCTATCTCTTTATATCCTATGCACTGGTATATAGACCACTAGCCTCTACATTCAACTGGGTAAGAGTAATATTCCAAGGAATAAAGTCATGTGTCTTACAAATTAAAAGATCAGTTTATCTTAGAACCAACTCAATACATTATGGCTTTCAGGAATGTTAGAATATAGCATTAAGCTCAGGATCAAGTTTACTGTCTAATAGACAGGGACCATTTCCAAATTGTAATTGGTTGTGTCTAGAATGAAGTATTTTGATTAACTGAATGATGTGGTAGCCATTGTGGTACATTTCCAAAGTAAGATCAGGAATGAAGCAATGTGACTATAATCAAGAATAATTTAGGGTAGCAGTTCTCAACCTGTGGGTCATGACCCCTTTGTAACAATGAAAATACATTGCAGCATTAGGAAGGTTAAGAACCACTGATTTAGGGTATATTTCAAAATAATCAAAGAGTAGAACTGTAACATCTCTAACACAAAGAAATGTTAAATGCCTGAAGTGATGGATGCCTCAGTTACTCTAATTTGATTAATTCACAATGTATGTCTGTATCAAAACATTGCATATACCCTATAAAGACGTACAACTATTATGTACCCATAATCACTAAAAATAAATAAATAAATTTATTTAAAAAGAGACAGTAAGAACAGAGACTGGAACTTGGAAGATAAGAGAGATAAATCAAAGATAAATAAAGATAAATCAAAGGGAATCAGTGGGACTCGGGTCAAGTACAGGAAGGAAGTACCACAATAGGAAGTACCACAATATGAGGAGAATTGGTAAGAATTTCTATTTATGGCTTTGATGATCATTCCTCATTTCTCATATGACTACAGAATAAAGGTAAGAGATTTTATTCATTATAGTACTGTTACTCTCAAAAATGAAATAATGCATTAAATCTTCACCATAAACTTCTCAAGGTAAGGACAGTGACTTCAAAATCTTTTTTGAAGAATTGACTCAGAGGAAATATGTGCCAGGATGTTGCAGCAGACAAAGTAATGTCCACCATTATTGTGAACCTTACTTGGCAGAGGACGTTGCAGTTGTAATTAAATTGAGCACCTTAAGATGAGACAATTACCCTGAATTGATTGTTAAGATGCATCTAATGTAATCACACGGATCCTTAAAAATAGAGAAATTTTCCTGGCTAGAGTCAAAGAAAGTGACAATGACCAAAGTAGGTCAGAGAAATGAGGACTTGACCTCCCATTATTGGCTTTGAGGACAGAGGAAGGGGATCATGAGCCAAGAAATGGCAGATGGTTTCTGGGAGGACAGGAAGTGGGTTCTCTCCTAGACCATCCAGAAAGGAACACAGTCCTGCCAACACCTTGATTTTAGACCAACAAGACCTAGCTCAGACTTCTTAAATCCAGAACTATAATATAACATAATATATTAGTGCTGTCTCAAGCTACTGTGTTTGTGGTAATTTGTTATAACAGCAACAGAATACTAATACAAATGCACAGTTCATATATGTCAGAGGAAGAATTAATATTTGAGTTCAGCTGTCAGTCACTATATTAACCACTTCAAATATTACCATAGCCTTTGAAATAATCTATAAGATAGATATTATCCCTATTTTCTCCATAACAAAAGTAAAGCTTTGAATGTTCAAATTACCCAGTGAAATATACATAGCTACAGTAAAAAGAACCTCTTTTGCCATTAACAAATCCTACATGTTTCCAACATCCAATACTGCTTTGCAAGAAGTAAGGATTCTTGACTTCCAATTATAACCAACATTATAAACTACATGAGTCTGTTCTAAACATTCCTGGGTATGCAGTGTCTTTAATTACCTCATAGATCCTCTGAAGTAGGACTTCTAATCCTTGCACAACGCTATAGACTAAATTGTCTCCACTCAAATAAATATGTTAAAGCCCTAACAGTGAATACCTAGATATATGACTATAATTCAAGATAGGCCATTCAAGGGGTAATTAAGGTAAAATGAGGTCATGTGGGTGAACTCTAACCCATTCTAGCCAGTCTCCCTGTAAGAGAGATTAAGATATCCAGGCAGACGACTGGACCATGCAAAGATGCAGTGAGAAAGTGGTCATGTGCAAGCCAAAGACAGAGGCTTCGGAAAGAACCAAACCTGCAGACACCTTGATCTTGAACTTCTACCCTCTAGAACTATGAGAAAGTAAATTTCAGCTGTTTAAGCCACCCACTTTGTAGTGCTTTGTTATAGCAGCCTGAGCAAACTAATAAACATGTCCTCCCAGTAACAAGGCCTCATCCCCATTTTCCATAGATGGATTTAATTGGACTGAGTGGCAGTTTTGTTCTGGGATTTTGGTTATGTTTTAATTTAGATCAGTTATGTTTATGAAAAATACAGAGCTGATCCTACACAGATGAATATGATTTTAGCAGATGGAGAAGAATCATCTCCAATAATTCAGAGGTATTTACAAAATGTTCATTTGAATATTACATAGAGTAATATTAGCTTTTGAGACAGTTGTACACTGGCTGTCCTTAGTTCCCATTGCAAGTATTCCTACTAAAAATGTTTACGGATGTGTGCTATGGAATGTGCTGACATGAAAGAAAGCACACCAGCTTGAGATATGAGAGTCCAGGCTGAGTCCTGATTTTCTCCTATCCAGGTGAGCTTTAGTCAACCTAAATTTTCTGGCTCTCTGCAGTGTTACACCCTCACCTGTCCTGGAAAATTCAAACAAAAATGGATTTAGTAATTGGCTTTCTAAAATCATTGAGCACAGCCTAAAAATTTCCTCTTTTTCACCAACAAAAGTTGCTTTCTTTTCTTAAGGAGATGAAAATTTTCTAGTTTCCCTTCTAGCCTCATATTCTACATGTAGGGATCACTTTTCTCAGGGACTATATCCCAAATACATTAAGAAAAATAATGATTTTAATAGTTTTTATGACAATTGTATATATAAAAAGTGCTACTTGCAGCTCCATCATAGGTAAGTGGACAAAGAAAAACAACCACTTTTGTTTCATGGCTATTATGCCTTTAATGTGTCTATCAGGGACCGTCTCTAAATCAGAGACCCATTATTTGCTGATGCAAATGACTGTTTTTGCCCCACTTGTATACTAGGAATCAGAATACATTTGCAATTTTTCCATTTAAAAAAGTGATTTTTGGCATGTGGCTTATACTTGTTAAAGAATAACCATTCTAACAGTTCCCCAAGAAAATAACCCTAAACCAGGACTGTCCCAAGCAAAACAGCATGTGTGATTGACCTACTAATAAATAAATAAAGAATGCAGGGGAAACACTTGAAGAAATTGGACTGGGAGAAACCTTTATGAGGAGGACCCCCAGAGCAATTGAAGCAATACCAAAAATACATTACTGGGATATGATTAGACTAAAAAACTTTTGTACTGCCAAGAACACAGTAAGTAAAGCAAGTGAACTGCCCTCAGAATCGGAGAGGATATTTGCAGGTTATGTTCCTGACAAAGGTCTGATAACCAGAATCCACAGAGAACTCAAACTTATTAATAAGGAAAGAAAGAGTGATCCCATTTCACTATGGGTAAGAGACCTGAACAGAAACTTCTCCGAAAAAGACAGGCGCATGGTCTACAGACATATGAAAAAAAGCTCGTCATCTTTAATCATCAGAGAAATGCAAATCAAAACCACTTTGAGATACCATCTAACTCCAGCAAGAGCAGCCCACATAACAAAATCCCCAAACCAGAGATGTTGGCGTGAATGTGGAGAAAAGGGAACACTTCTACACTGCTGGTGGGAATGCAAACTAATACATTCCTTTTGGAAAAAAGTTTAGAGAACACTCAGGGATGTAAAAATTGACCTGCCTTTGCATCCCATAATTCCTCTACTAAGAGTATATCCAAAAGACCAAAAATGACTTTGCGAAAAAGATATTTGCACCAGATTTATTCATTGCAGCTCAATTTGTAATAGTCAAGTCATGGAAGAAGCCCAAGTGCCCATCGACCCATGAGTGGATTAATAGATTGTGGTATATGTATACCATGGAATACTATGCAGCCTTAAAAAAAGATGGAGACTTTACCTCTTTTATGTTTACATGGAAGAACCTGGAACATATTCTCCTGAGTAAAGTATCCCAAAAATGGAGGGACAAGTATCCAATGTACTCAGTACTTCTATGAAATCAACTTATATTTACTCACACTTTGTTATGAAAGATAGAACACAGCTATAGCCCATGTTGAAGGAGAGAAATGGAGTGGGAAGGGAGAGGAGGGTGGAAGTTTGATAGAGGGAGGGTAAAAGGCCGGACCACACCTATGAAGCATATTGCAAGGGTACAAGTGAAATCTATGTTAGAACATAAATGTCTTAACACAATAATAAAGTAAATGAGACAAAAGCTATGTTGATTGGTTTGATGTAACCTTGTCAGATTGTATAAAAAAATCAACACATTGTACCTCACATATGCATAAATGTATTCATGATCTATGTGTATATGACTTCATAAAAATTTTAATTTAATTTAAAAAGGCTATTGGTATCTAAATGTATATTATTGCTTTATGAATTCCAAGTTTTCATTAGAAATCTGCAGTCTGTTGCTGTCTGTATCATTTTCTCCTTACATAGAATGTACAGGGTTGCAGAGCAGAAAACTCAAAAAAAGTTCTTTAAAAATTTCTTTTTTGAAAAAGGGATAGCATAAAAATATCTTTATTCCATGTAGCTGAATTTAAAGCATGATCTTTGTTTTGTACCAGACAAAAAAAAAAAAAAAATACCATGTTGGAAATGCTTTTGCTTTGAGACCTCAGGGAAGGGAGGAAGTTATTACTATCTTGTTCATTTTGGATGACTGGGCCCCAATCCAAATCAGGCACATTCAATATCTTTGAAGTAGAGAAAGCACAAGAGAGATTTTATTTATACTCATTATTAGTATGTTACTTTTCCAGAGTCTAGATAATGACAGAATATCATAACAAAAGCTTCTGGGGGAAAAAGCAACTGAAACAGTTGGGATTAGTTAATGTTCTTCATAAAAGAATTATGTACTTTCATTGTGTAGTCAGGGTGTTCATTCTAGAGACACTGGAAAGAGCTTGCAGAAGGTCATTGTGGAACCTCGCATAGGAGGAAGCTCAAATACAAGGAGATGCTGGGGTATACCTAAGGTCATCCCGAGTGGGTGGCAGAGAGAAGGTTGTACAACATGTGTATCTCCTACTTTACAGGGCAGTGAAGGGTATTTTAAACATTTAAGAACAAAGTGTTCCTGAGATGTTTTCCACAGAGAGAACTCTATATTTCCTGGTAATCACCACTGATCAGTGATTTGTAAAGCATGGTCTCCAGATCAGCAGCATGAGTTAGGGAACCTGTTAGAAATAAAAAAATCTTGCCTCCTCCCCCACCCTGGACTTACTGAATCAGAAACTCTATGTGGAACTCCCAAAAATCTGTTTCAGTAAATCTTCCAGCTCTTTCTTAAACATGTTAATAACTGAGAACTACTGATCTGGTTGTTTTCCAAAAATCTATGTGATTTGTAACTCATTAGGAAGATTCTCCTTCCTCTCCAATTTTATCTAAAAAGTGCTTTGAAATCAAGGCAATGTGGTTGTTTACAAGTTCAAAACAGTGACAATTTCACTTTAATTAATTAATTGATTCACTTCGCTTATTTAAGCTAATTAGCTGTATACATGTAACTTATTCCCATAAGTTACTGGTCTGTGTTTTAGGGATGAAAGAAGAAACTGAAAATGAATAAGGTATGATTCTGTCTTTGAGGAACTTAGATATGTCAAGAAAAATAAGAAACTATATTTGGTTATTTTTTTTGAATGATAGTGATAGATAGTGATAAATAGTCCTATTTCTAGAAATTCACCAAGGCCCTCCCTCTCCATTGAGATCCAGATAAAGTACATTAGAACCCTTATTGCCTATTTAAGTCTTCAACTCTTCTTGAGATTCCTAAAAACTGTTCTCGTGGCCATATCTGTCTTCTGATATCTACTCTCAGTGGTTCTCAATCTTTTGGTCTGGATGTGAAACACAGTCATCTTCAAATTAGAAGGATCAGAGTAAACCAAAATACAGAATACCTGTCCAAATTACTCATTGATAAAAGATAGCTTTATTGGAGATTTAAGAATAATAAAAAAGGGTTTCATACCAAAGCAACACAAACATTCCAACCACGGGCTGACTTTTTCTGTACCCAACAAGTCTTCCCAGCTTCTCTTGACTTCTTCCCTCCCAGCACCCAGCCTTCCAGTCCCCCATCTCTCCTCACCTCATCTTCCCTCCTTCTCTTGCAGAGCCGTTTAGCCCTTGCTTGTTGCTAATCTTCCTGCTTGCCATCATGCCCAGGATTTCCAGTTCCTAAACCTGAGCAAAGCTCTATTTTTTTCTATAAACAAACAAATCTCTAAGATGTTTCTGACAGATGTTTATAATAAAATATTCACCTTTATCCCCTAAAAATGACACACTCAAAATTTTGTAGAACAATTGTACATGAAATATTAATAGGACCTTGAAATAAACATGAATGATAAATATTTGTCAACTGTTTCCAAAGCAATGAAAAATCTACACAGACAAATAAGATGTCTTTGCCTTTATGAGGTTTATAAACTAGTAAGTACTTAGGACAGGATTTAGGAAGAAGGCAGGAATTCCTATAGATATCAGGTAAATTGCATTTAATTTTTTATAAAATAGGAACAGAGAAGCTCATCTCAGTGTTTTGTTGACCAGTGTGATGAAAATGTGTCAAACGGTCTATAAAACCAGGGTATGGTGCCCCATGATTGCATTAATGTACACAGCTATGATTTAATAATATAAAAAAATAGTAGACATTTGAGGTAGAGCCGTGAGAGAGAGTTTAGGACTACGTTGGTCTAGGGGTGATGGTTGAAACCACAAGAGTCAATTAGAATAACTAAGAGATAATGTAGACAGGAGAAACTTTGAAATGGAGACGTCAATGCAATATTATCAATAACCTAGTCTGTCTGGGCTTCTATAACAAAATATCATAAACTGGGTGACTTAGAAACAGCAGAAATAGATTTCTCAAAGTTCTGGAGATAGGAAAGGCCCAAATTCATGGTCTGGCAGATTTGGTGTCTGTTAAGGGTTTGGTTCTTAGAGATGGCGGATGACGTGGAAACTTTGAAATGGAGACGTCAATGCAATATTATCAATATTCTAGTCTATCTGGGCTTCTATAACAAAATATCATAAACTGGGTGACTTAGAAACAACAGAAATAGATTTCTCAAAGTTCTGGAGGTAGGAAAGTCCCAAATTCATGTTCTGGCAGATTTGGTGTCTGTTAAGGGTTTGGTTCTTAGAGCACAATAACCTCACATGGTAGAAGAAGTGAGGGAGTTCTCTGGAGTGTATTACAAGAACACTAATCCCAATTACGACGGCAGAGGCTCCCCAAAGCCCCATGACCCAGTATTGTCACCTTTGGGTAAGTATAACATAGGAATTTGGAGGGGGGGAAGACATAAACCTTCAGTTCACTGCAATCAGAAATAGAAATACAAAGTAATACAAGAAGGAGAATATTAAGAATAGAGTGATTGCTACCAATCACAAATGCTGAAGAGGTCAATGGGGGTGGAAAATGAGATAAACCTGTTATCTTAGTTAAACTACAAGGCACTGAACATCTATGGAACATTCCACATGGCAAAGATGTTAAAAACCATACTGGTAGAGGCTAATAGATTAATAATAAAAACTCAAAAGCAGCAAGTTTGGACTATTCTCCCCACTCCACACTACGATATTCTTGGAAGAAAAAGTAGTAATTTGATCGACTAGAAAACATAAAGACAAGGGCTCATAAAGACAATAGTTCATAAAGACATGAACTATTTTTACATAAAATTTGGAAGATTTCATGTTATCAAAGAATGAGAGGGATTAGCTGGCATTAGACTTATCCTCTTCTCATAAATCATTAGGAGCTAGACAAGATATATAAACAACTCTTCATAGGCGCTAAACAGCAGCAAGAGCCAAGCAATCATTCTTTAGAGAGGGAAGGAAGACAAGGTGAGTCTACTTTCTTCCTTGCTCTCACTGAGGGCATCTCCCAAACCTCAGCACAAGAAAATAGATTCTAAGCAAAGAGTAAAGGTATTTCTGGCAAGAAGATACAGTCACGGTATGGGACTGCCAAGGTGGGTAGGATTTGAGGGGAAGGTACTCAGACAACAGAGCAGGAGCTCCAAACATTGGTATTAAAAATTCCTTCATATCTTTGGTTAAGCCTGAAGATGTGTACTCACGGGGCAAAATTCCAGAAGATCTAGCAAAGAATACTGCACAGTTCTAGGGAGACTGAGGTTAGAATTTGGGCTAAGCCAGAGTGCAGAGACCTGGGTGAACAGTCTTGTCTTTGGATTCCACCCCCTCTAATGCTACACTCCAGATCATTGATTTTCAATCAGTGTGCAGTGGCATGCTGGGGTTCTGTGAGAGGAGCTTGAGTGTTCCACGAAAAAATTTAAAGATCATTAGTTAAATTATTTTTGAAAAAAGTTCAAAGCACAGTAAGTATATTCTTTTTTTTTGTTTTTACTCTTTTTCTCGATCAACATAATTTAAGTGGTCACAGAAGTTTAACCTTTATATTATAGATTCAAGGGTGCTGTAAGGTAAAAATGGTTGGAAAACACTGCTTATAAGTAGGGACAAAACATAACTGACCTACCATAGCAAAACCTAAAATCAAGTCTACATGATCAGAGCAATCTGCCAATAATTGAACCAATCATCAGAACTTGTTAGAGAAAGACAACTTAATGTGGAGGCCAACAACGTATCATTCAAAATGTGGTTAGTGGTGGCTAATCGTGGCTCATGGCTCTGGGAGGCCAAGGTGGGTAGATTGCCTGAGCTCAAGAGTTCTAGGACAGCTTGAGCAAAAGCGAGACCCTTCCTCTACTAAAAATAGAAAATACTAGCTGGGCATGGTGGCAGGTGCCAGCTACTAGACAGACTGAAGCAAGAGAATTGCTTGAGCCCAAGAGTTTGAGGTTGCTGTGAGCTATGATACCACTGCACTCTACCCAGGGCACAGAGTGAGTCTCTGTCTCAAAAAACTAAATAAATAAAATGTGCTTAGCAAGAAATAGTGACAAAAGAGATTAAATAATGAGACCTAGGAATGATATACAGGTAGGAATTTATGTGTGAAATTAATGTGATAAAGAAAATAAAAGAAAAGGTAAAAAAAAATGGATGAAAAAAATTTAGTATTTAAATACAGAAATAGAAGATAAAAATAAATTAAATTAAATTAAATGGATATGGAAGAACTACAATTTTCAATATCTGAAGTCAACTCATTGGATAGATTTAACAGCAGTATAGCACAGAAAACAGAATTGGTGAATATAAAGACAGTTCAATAGGAATTTTCAAAACTGAAACACAGAGAGAAAAACAATGGAAAGAATAGAATATTCAATGCATTCCCTAAAAATCAAATCTCTTCAATTGTATAAAAGGAGAGAGAATGAATCAGAAGAAATATTTGAGAAATAATGGCAGACAATTTTTCAAATCTGATGAATGATATCTACCTATGCTGAACTCTAATACAAAGGAAACCAATACAAAGAAAACCACACTTAAGCACTCCATGATCAATTTTTTTTTCATTTTTTTTTTTATTGTTAAATAATAGCTGTGTACATTAGTGCAATCCCCCGTACCCATTCTAAGATGCACCATAGATGTGGCCCCACCCATTACCCTTCCTCCACCAAAACCTCCCCCCTCCCTTCCCCTTCCTTGGCCCTTTCCCCATATTCTTGTGGTATAATTGGGTTATAGCCTTCATGTGAAAGCTATAATTTAGCTTCATAGTAGGGCTGAGTACATTGGATACTTTTTCTTCCATTCCTGAGATACTTTGCTAAGAAGAATATGTTCCAGCTCCATCCATGTAAACATGAAAG
>CAUYPK010073088.1:0-31147 GCA_963574355.1 Loris lydekkerianus | reverse complement strand
AAACAAAAAAAAAAAAAACTAGTGTGATATAACAAAGTAGTTCTTTTTTATTTTTCATTTTTTTTATTAAATCATAGCTGTGTACATTGATATGATCATGGGGCATCATACACTAGCTTCATAGACAGTTTGACACATTTTCATCACACTGGTTAACATAGCCTTCCTGGCATTTTCTTAGTTCTTAAGGTGAAGCTAATAGCAATCAATGCCTACAGCAGAAAAGAAGAATCAAAAACAAATAATCTAACACTTTACTAAGTAGTAGGAGAAAAGAAATAATGAAGATCAGAGTATAAATAAACAAAATTAAAAATACAAAAAGTATAATAACACCTTAAACAGTTGTTTTTTATTTTTAAAAATAAACATTGGTAAACCTTTAGCTAAACTAAGTATGAAAAAAACAGAAGATTCAAAGAAATAATATCAGAAGTGAAAAAGGATATATTATAATTGAAAACACAGAAATGCAAAGGATCTATGAGAGACTATTATGAACAACATATGCCAACATATCCAACAACCTAGATAAAATGAATTAATTATTGAACATATATAATCGGCCAACATTGAATCATGAAGGAATAGAAAAGCTGAACAAATAACAAATAATAAAATTAAATCAATAAAAAGTCTTATATCAAGAAATAAAACTCAAAATCACTTCATTATCAAATTCTACAAAATCTTAATGAAGAATCAACACCTATATATTTTTCAAACTATTCCAAAAAATTAAGACAAGAAGATTCTTACAGACTCATTGTATGAGGGCAAGATTATCCTGATACCAAAACCAGACAAAGACACAAAAACTTAGTGGTCATCTTTCTAATGCAATTATAAGCAGAAATACTTAACAGAATACTATCAAACCAAATTAGTTGAAAGCTTTTCCATAAAATTTAAAACAAACAAATATACCCACTTCTCCCAGTTTTATTCAAAACAGTACTAGAACAATTAAGCAAGAGAAACTCATAAATCCAAATTGGAAAAGAGAAAGTCAAATTGTTCTTCTAGGCAGATGACATAGTCTTAAACATAGAAAACCCTAATGACAACCAAAAAGCTCTTAGAACTAATAAATGTTCACAATTCATAAATACAAATATTACAACTAATAACTTATTCAGTAAACTTTCAGAATACACAATTAATAAACAAAAATCTATAGCATCAATAGCAAACTATATGTAAAATAAATTAAGAAAGCATTGTCATTCATAGCAGGTTATAAAAAAAAAAGATGTCTAAGAATAAAAGGTAAAGAAGGTAAAAGATTTCTTCAACAAAAACTGTAAAGCATTGATGAATGAAATTAAAGAGGACACAAATAAATGTTTGATGGACTGAATGAATTATCATTATTATAATGTTCATACTGCCCAATGCATTCTACATATGTAATACAATTTCTATACAAATACCAATGATACTTTTCACAGAAATAGAAAAGAGCAACTTTAAAATTCACATGAATTCATAAGGACTCTAACCAGTCAAATACTACAGGTTTTGTGCAGAATAAAAAAGGTCATCATACTACCTGAATTTAATATACTACAAAGGTATAAAGCTATACCACTAATACTCATATAAAAATAGCTGCATAGACTGATGGAACACAATAACATTTACAGAAATGAATCTATGTTTTTAAAGCCAACTAATTTTCAACAAAGGACAAAGACACCAAGAACACACATTGGTGAGTGCTAGAAATTGTGCTAGAAAATCTGAATATCCACATGTAAAAGAATGAAATTAGATTCGTATCTCTCACCATATATAAAAATCAACTTAAAATGGACTAAAGACTTGAACATAAGACCTAAAAGGACAAAACTTTTAGAAGAAATCATAGGGGATAGCTTCATGGCATTGATCTATGTAGCAATTTTTTGAATAAGACCTCAAAAGCACAGGCAATGGAAACAGAGAAAAAGGAATTAAATCAAACTAACAAGCTTCGTTATAGCAACAGGAATAATAAAAGATTTGAGAGATAACCTAAATAATGGGAGAATATATGTGTAAACTATGAAACTAATAATAGTTTAATATCAAGACTATATAAGGAACTCAGTGAAAAAAAAAAGAAATAATCAGAATAAAAAAATAAACAAAAGTCCTGAATTGGCATTTTTCAAAAATGAAAGCAAATAGCAAACAAATATATGAATAAAATGGTCAACAATCCTAGTTTTCAGGATGATGCAGATCAAAACCATGATGAGACTATCACTTCAAACCAATTCAAATGGCCATATCAAAAGACAGCAAAATGATAAATGCTGGCATGGACATCGAGAAATCCATACACTACGGGCAGGAAGGTAAATTACTGTCAGGAAAAATAGTATGGAAGCTCTTCACAAAACCAAAATAGAACTAACATATGACCCAGAAATCCCACTATCTGACACATACCCAAAGGAAATGACATTACTGTGTTGAGGAGAGGTCTGAACTCTCATATTATTGCAGTAGTGTTCACAACAGCCAAGATATAGAATCAGCCTAAGTGTCTTTCAATGGATAAATAAAGAAAATATGGCACAGATACACAATGGAATTCACAAATCAACTTAAAATGGACTAATCGTTGTGGAATTCACGATTCAACCATAAAAAATATAAAAACCTGCCATTTAATGAATCTAGAGAACATTATGTTAAGTGAAATAAGCAAGGTATGGAAAGCCAAAATAGATCTCCTCTCATTCATCAGTTGACTTTAAAGAAATTGCTTTCATAAAGAGTAGATTAGTGGTCAGCAGAGGTAATTCTACTATTTTGAATAAAGAGAATTTCTAAAATAACTTTATGTTTTATTATAGTAAAGCCAATCACTACCACATCACTTTGAGAGTACATCTAAATGTGTCAAAAGGCCAGTCTCTATGGGTCTCTGGCCTTTTTTTTTATGTCTAGCCATGGAAGGCACTGATAACCTTTTGCGGTGGACTATCTTTTGAATTATATTTGCATTGGAAAATAAAAATATTTTCTCTCTTTGGACCAAAAGTATTAGTCTATACATCTGTCAGTCTATCTCTTTACCTATCAATCATCTAACTTCCCTCCACGGTAAAGTTTGCAGAAGTGGTTGGCACGTTTGTTTGAAGCCCATTAAAAAAGATCAGAAAATGCAAGACCCTGCACAGCGACCCAGCCTACGTGGCACACTGCATTCTGGATCATCCAGATCTGGGTCCTTCTGGTTCAGTGGATAGGGGCATCACCTAGAGAAAAGGACCTCCGGGTTTCTTCATCCCTCTGAGAAACTTTCCCTCTTTTCCCTGAAATCATTCAATAAAACCTCCAATTTAAGTGTCAAAAAAAAAAAAAAATCAGAATTTCCAAAACTTGGGACTCGGAAAGCATCCCACTCTGAAATAGTGTGCGAAGTCATTGGAATTACCTACTCTTTGAACATTTAGTGCACTTATTTGTATAAACTCTATTACTTATATAAAATATATAAACAAACTAGGATAATTTTTCTTTAAATTACTGTTACATATTTTAACACAGATTGAAAATTATGTTATTTTATATTACAAGTATCTTTTTAAGCATTTCTTATTAAAAAACTTTTTTTTAATTAAATTTTTTTTCTTATAGACAATATCTGGCTCTATTGCCCAGGCTAGAATACAGTGGCACAATCATTGGTCATTGTAGCCTCAAACTCTTAGGCTCAGGTGATCCTCCAGCCTCAGTTTTTCCAGTAGCTAAGACAACAGGTGTATACCATCAGATCCATTTAGTTTTGTGATTCTTTTGTAGGGACAGAGTCTCACTATGTTGCCTAGGCTGGTCTCCAACTCCTGGCCTCAAGTGATCCTTTTCCCTGAGGACTCCCCAAATTCTGGAATCACAGCAATAAGTACTTTTATAAGTGCTCAATAATTAGCAAAAATAATTACTGAGAAAAATAAATTCCATATACATTTTGAACTTACTCATTGTGAGGGAGATATTAACATATTGTATTTTTAAGGCTGTATGCCATTTCTCTTTTAGCTTTATTTAGTTGAAGATGAATGTCCTTTGGAAATTGCTTTGTTTTGCAAATATCTTCATGCCTGAGCTATGAAATTCTCATTTAAAGGGATAATGACTTTACTTAGAATCAAATATTATTGCCCACAATATAATTTAAGGAAGTCTAACAAACAATCTCAGTTACAAAAAGGTAAAAAAGCAGCTGTGTTTTACCAAGTTAGTTTTTTTTTTTAACATTCAAACTATTGATTCTGTGGGGAAAATTTGCTTTAGCAACCCATTCAATAGGCAGATTGTTCTCTGAAAACTACTTTCTTGGCATTCCACGGGTGATCATCAGCTTCTTGGACCTAACTGTACACCTTGATAGTTTCCATGCAGATCTAAACATGAAATCCTCAAATTCTCAAAAGATGATGGGTGTGTGTGTTTGTGTTTACCATGATGCATTTAAATGTCCCTTTTATGATATTTCTAATTAGACAATAAAACCCACAGCTGCTCGTGTAGGATTTTCTCCTTCGTATTTTGATTTTTGTGTAGGCATTTTAGCTGAACCCCATGTCCTCCTGCCTTACTTTTATTTCTTTTTTGATATCTTTATCCTCCATTCCTTCAATATCATAACAATTTTAAATTTTTGTTCATACTGAGGATGTTTAAATGCATATAAACTCTGCTCCTTTTTGAAATGCACATGGCAGATACATGGAACTTGAAGAAAGAAAACCTTTGTTTTGGTTATGATCATTTCAAAATAATTTAAATATTTTGTGCATTCCATATGCCCAGTAAAATACTGCTAGTATGACTTTTCCAAAATACAATTGGATTACACTACTATTGAGAAGGCTCTGAAGAAATTTCATCCTGGCAGCAATGAGCACATCTACCACATAGGTACTGATTGCTAAATATCCTCTTCCTTCAAAAGAAGTGAGGTTTCTAAGTTTGTAAGTGATAAAAGGTCTCAATGGGTAAGTGTTAAAATTAAATAGTAGCATTTGGTATAAGAAATGGAAGGGAACTAATAGCCAAGACAAAGGGAAGAATGTAGAGACGAGAGCCTTTCCTTAAGAATTCTAAGTAATCAAAGCGGTGAGTGGTGGAAACTCAGTGATCTAACAAAAAGACCTCTACAAATATTAATATTTCCACAGCAGCCGGTCATGTTGGCTAATACAAAGATTCTTGTCCCAAAGAGAATTTATGGGGGTATCTTTTGTAAAGTGGTGTAAACTATTATTTGATAAGCAGAAGCCTCCTATTTGAAGGAAGACATACTAGCAGAGATCGACTAGCCTGGATGAAAAGGAACTCAAACTTCTTGAATTTTAAAAAATCTTATGGGGCCTCCACATTTCTAAGTAAAAAACCTGGTTGCAAAAACTGGAGAGGAGGAGTCATTTTATTTTCCCACCCAGCACATTCTGTCTCTGATACTTTCAACGTTCTTGGAAAGATGATTCTACCTGATTCACAAGTACATTAAGGATATAGTTTATCTTAATAATCTACAAATGCACAAAAGCATGACTTTTACTTTTTTTTTTGACACTGCTTTATCACACAGGTCACTGCATTTCTGGCACACAGTTTCACTGTCCTCAAGTTTTCAACCCTTTCCTAATTCTGTGCTCACTTTTTTTTTTCCAGCCTTTGGTAGTAAGTTTTTCAGTATTTTCATAGCCCACATCATACTGTCCAGTTGCAGTATGGTGACTGTATATTTTCTTACATAGCTTATGATTTTGTATGTTGACTGTCTAGATCTTTGGATGCATATCAGGTGAGCTAGTGACTCCATAGGCTGGGATGCTATTAACCATTACTCACTTGCAATGGCAGGGAACACTAATGCAGCACCCTGTTTATCTCTTCAACATGGAGCTCATCATCCAGCAGATGCTGCTGGACTTTGACACATGGCAGCCACATTCACAGAAGAGCAAGAATTTAGCTCCTGTGTGCAAGGCTTTTACAAGTCCTTGTATATGTTTTCTTTTTCTTTTTTTTTTTTTTTATTTTGCAACAGAATCTCACTTTGTCACCTCAGTAGAGTGCCCTGTGATATCATAGCTCACAGCAACCTTAAGGTTCAAGAGATCCTCTTTGCCTCAGCCTCCAAGTAGCTGGAACTACAGGCACCCACCACAGCCCCTAGCTATTTTCAGAGATGGAGTCTCACACTTAGTCAGGCTGCTCTTGAATTCCTGAGCTCAAGCAATCCTCCTGCCTCGGCCTCTCAGAGGGCTGGGATTGCCACACCTGGCTGTATATGTTTTCTTATATAATTGGCCAAGCAAATCATAAGTCATTCATTGATCAGTTTACGGAAGAAGTACCAGATGGGATACATAAAGAAAGAAATAAGCCATTTGCATTGTTTGCAATGTGTTCAATGTTATTGAATAAAAATATTGTTTTTATTAATTTAATAGCAGTAAAAATATGGCTATTGTCTGAAAATACTGTTTTCATCAATTTTCTAATGACAATTTGGCTGATATTTTTTTATTACATCCCTAGCTGAAGAATATAATTTTGCACTGGTGTATTTCAAGGTTTGTTCTTTATCTTTATATTTTAATCTTTTGACAACCTGGTGCCCACCTGTGGTTTTCTTTGTGTCAATCCTCTTGGTGTTTACTGAACTTCTTGGATCTGTGGACTTAATGTTTTCATAAATTTGCAATATAATAAGTCAGTATTTCTTAAATATTATCCTCTGTCTCAAGTTGTTTCTCCTGTTCACTTAGTATTTCATTTAGAAAGATGATAAATGGCTTAATATTGCCGCATGTGGTCATTTCACCTCAACATTTTCAAACCTTAATTTGCAAATCGTTTGAATAATTCCTATTTCTATTGTCCTCAATTTCACATATTTTTATTATTCATTTTCTAATTTCCTATTAAGCCATCCATTGAAATTTAGAATTTACTTATTTTTTGAAACAGAAGGACTGCTTGAGGGCAGGAGTCTGAGACTCCCCTGGGCAACAGCAAAACACAGTCTCCATATTATTATTATTTTATTGTTGGGAATCATTGAGAGTACAAGATGTATCACACATTGAGAACCTACCTCCCTCTAATACAAGTTTTATATTTTCAATTTATACATTTCTTTTTACAGATTTCCATTATTCTAAATGTTTCCTGACATTTTCCTTTGTGTGGACACTCTGACCTTCCAGTCCTCAGGCTGTTAAATTAGCCTCCTTCTGCTTGAGCTGTTATTCTTCAATAGGCTTGTGGACTGTGGAATTTCTTCAGGGGAAAAGTGAGAGAAGTATACATTTGTGTTTCTCTCATTTCAAGAGATATTTCACCCCCAGTCTCTGCTTTTGTTTCCTTCCCATCACCTTCAAAGAGTTTGTTAGTGTGATTGATTCTTTTCCAAAGTTTATACTTATTGTGGGAAAGAGGGTGAAGCTGATGTAAGGTACTTTTTGGAAGCTAGAAGTTTGTGAATATATATAAAAATTTATACACACACATATATATACATATACAGACACACACATATACACATATATATTTAATTTCCTCCAAATATTGAATCTTGATTTATAGCTTTTATTTAATATAAATAAGTATTATTGGATGGTGTCTGCCCATCTATCTATATGATGTCTCTGTTTATCTCATAGAATATAGTCCTAGAAGGGATATATAATGGTTAATTTTATATGTCAACTCGATTGGGCCAGAGATGCTCAGATATCTAGTTAAACCTTATTCTTGGATGTGTTTGTGGGGATGTTTATGGAAGAAATTAACATTTTTTCGATGGACTAGGTAAAGCAGATTGCCCTCACAGATGTGGGTGGACATGATCTAATCCTTTGAGGAAGGTAGAATTTTCCCTCTCTGCCTTAAGTGCATGAGCTGAGATGTCAGTCTCCTCCTGCCACTTATGGACTGGGACTTATGCACACTCAGTGGTTTGGGTTCTTTAGCATTCAGAGTTGGGCTGGGATTTATACTACTGTCTTTATTGGGATTCTGGCTTTCAGAGGGCAGGTAGAGGAACTTATAAATCTCCATAATAACATGAACCAACTGTTCATAATAAATCTCATTTCTCTCTCTATATATATATATGCATACATACATATATATATACACACACACGTATATATTCTGTTGATTCTGGATAATCTTGAATAATATAGGAAAGTACTGTATGAGATATATAAATATGTACAAATCTGTCAATATATATGGGTTCATATTGCTAACTAATTTTATAAAATACAATTCATGAGATTACATTCTCCAACAGCAGCCTAATGACAGTTTCTGGATATCCTTATTAGATTAAATATTGTCATTACCTTACTCTTTCTTGCTCTTTAGAGATATTATAGATTAAATTATCATTGTAGCTAAAAATTGGTTTGAAATTAAGTTTTATTTTCTTTATTATTAGTAAGTAAGGTGAAGTTACATGTAATAGTAGCCTTTCATTTTCTATGGATTACCAGTTGGCCAATAGGTTTTTTAAGGTTGTAAGAACTGATCGTATAAACCAGATATATTCACATATTTGCTTTGGACAAGTCTTATTGTTTTGATCTTGTCAAAATTGTAAATCTTTCATAATCAACCCAGTTGATAACATTTCAGGTTTGGCTTCCAAGAAGGCATTTTATGATAGAAAATAATTCAGCAGCTCTAACCTGACAATTACCATTAGGTTGGATGATTGGAACAAAATAAGTGACAGAATAATGAAGAAAATCTAAAGCTGCTAAAGTATTTACTCATATTTCCACACCTGGTTAAGAACAGTAAAATGGAAACGTTGCTTTGGATAGAAAGCCTGCAAAGAGGGGGACACAACGTGACATTTTTCTCTACCAGACAGGGTTTAATCTACGGAAGACAATTATTTTTCTTATGAATTATACTTTCCATTTGGTTAGTTGCCATAAAATTGCAGGATGCCTTGGATGACAGAATGCAGGTCAAGGAAATAAGCCCTGTTCTAGGTAAAGGAAGCTGAAACAATAGTAAAGTAACACTTCGTCTTTAGTGCCATTAGCATTAAATCACAGGGCACTTTAATTCAAAAACTGAATATTGACCACCAACCATGTGTCAAACGTTTTTGCTCAAGTATTTTGTGTGGTATGTGATTTTAATTGATCCATACAATGAGGCAAGTGTCTTTTTTATCAGTGTAATTAGTATCTATGTACAGGAAACAAACTGAGGCTTCAAAGTAAATAGTCATATACCACAGTCACATAGAAGAGCAAATTCAGGATCCTGAATTCCTGAATCTCCTGTCTTTCAATTAGAAACCAATAGCAACTTCATTATATAACACTAATAAAATCATATAGAAATATAACTTCTGTATGATAGATACAGAGTGAAACTGTTTCTTATTTTAACTTCACTGACCATGAATTTTTCTCATATGTATGTGTGTAATGATACATTACTTATAAATATATGTATCCTATGATTCAAAAGTGTCCCCTTCAAAATTCTAGTGTTGACAATAGGATAGTTTTAAGATGTGAGGCCTTTAAGAGGTGAGTAAACCAAGAAGGCCATTCCTTTATGATGGGATTCAAGACCTTATAAGTGAGGCTTTAAGCACCATTTGGTGTAATTTTTTCTATGTTCTGCCATGTGAAGACACAGCTCTTCTTCCCTTGAGAAGATTCAGCTTTCACCAGGCAACTAAATCTGCTGGCTCTTTAATGTTGGGCGTATTAGCATCCAGAAGTGTGAGATATAAATTTAAATTCTTTATAAATAACTGAAACCCAGACATTTTGTTATAGGAACACAAACAGAGTAAGGCAATACACATGAAATCATACATATGCATATATATACCTATATACACGTGTGTATGTGTGTAGCCATAACATATGGGTATTAACCTAAATGCTCCTAGATGTATCAAGCTATATGTTAGCTCATTGATAGAAATGATACCACATTTAAAATAATACCCAATTTTGAATGGCTTGCAAGCCCTTATCTGCATTACTGGACAACTATAGCTTTTTTCCCCCCAAATATCGGAGGGCTCGAGGGGAAGTTTCACTTGTCTCCAGAAATGACATTGTGTGAGTTAAGTGATACTGTTTCCTTGTCAGCACCTCCTGGACATTTTTCAGCTCTTGAAGGCACTCTGCCATTTTGCTCACTGTGATTCCTGCTAAGTATTAACCATCTCTTAAAGCAAAGAACTCTTGGAGTAACAAACAAAGCTATATTTTCTTTAATACATTTTGTTTCACCAGAGTTGTATAATTTTGTATTTATTGGAGTAAAAATTCTTCTCTCCTCAGTTCCCTCTTTCTTTAGACACAACACAAATGTGCTGTATTTTCCCTAGTCTGCAGGCCAATGCAATTACTTTTATGTTTCTCCATGTCTTCTTCACTTCTCCCACATACATACTTTTAAATGCCATTATTTATCTTAGTTTTTATCTTTGTTAATAGATTGTTAATCCAAATATCAAAAAAAGATACCAGTAGGAATTTTTGTCTTGCAGCTTAGACCGTTTCTTATTTTCAGCGGTCCTACAGGAGGCAATTTGGGTGCTATTCCCCTTAACCTCCCTCCGCCTTCTCCCCCTGTGCTTTGTAAGTTATATGATTTCTGTATTTAAGAGTGAATATTTGTATTATTTCCTGCTAACCTTATGTTTACTTTTGTTGTTTTCTCCTTCCTCTTAGATTTACTTCTACATGTGCCCGTTGCTGATTACCAATAATTTTACTCAAGTTTTTCTGGTTGTATTTTTAATTAGCTCACATTTGTTCTCTAACAGAGTCCTCTAAAAGTGTCACAGTGTCTCACAAGAATGATATCCCCCAAGCTCTTCTCAGTAACTGTATCACTTACAGATTATTTGGTTAGATATAAAATGCCTGGCTCACATGGTGTTCTTTGTCCGTCTTTCTGGTGTTTCATTACCGTGAGGAAGTGTGATACTATTAATAGCTTGGTTTTCTTCTTCTTGAAAGTAAAGCCAACGTGTCTCCTGGTTTGTGCCTGATGTTCATTGTAATTATAAATAACATGTATTTGACTGTCAATTTTTCTGAATTAGATAATAATACACTCAGTTATTTGTAGTTTATTTATTTTCCAAAAATATGTTTGCTTATTATATTTTTGCACAAATTATTTTTTATTAAACTAAAGATAAAGACATTACTAACATATTTATTACTGTTTCCTATTCTGGGTCTTGGTAAGGTTGAGCCTCGATTATGCTGTATTTTAAAGTTTTATTCCATAGTTTTTGGATGTTTTGTATTGAGTTTTTCACTACATATTTTAATACTTTCTATTACTGCAAATGTTTTCTCTTCTGCATTGTAGAACTGGTTATTGTTTGTGTAAACCAAAAAACTTATTTTTGTGCATAATTTGTGTCCTTCTTTACCTTATGAAATATCGTTATTTGTGTGTTACTTTTATCATTTATTATTTTATTTCCAAAATATAACATTTATGAAATACAAAGAGAAATATTTTACCATATTTTACCCATATGGTAAATATTTTACCCATATTTCAATTATTATGTCTTTTTTTCTCTTCAGTGATTACAATGGCTAATATACAATACAGTGTTAAATGTGGTAAAAAACATTGTTGAATCTTTGCCTTGTTCCTGACTTTATAGAGCTGAGATGGCTAATAATGTGTCAACTGGCTAAGCCTTTGTATCAAGATAAATGGCCAAAGAGTAGCCTAAACATTGATGTGGTGATACTTTTAAATGAAATTATCATTTAAATTAGTATATTTTAAGTAAATAAGATCTCCCCTATGTATAAGTGGGCCTCTTCTAATTTGTTGAAAGCCCTAAGAAAAACAAACAAACAAACAAACAAATAACAACAACAACAAAAAAAAAACCCTGATGTTCACTTGGGAAGAGGGAGTTTTGCCTGAAGTCATTCTTCAGACACAAACTGCAATATCATCTTTTCTCTGCATCTGCAGGCAACTGACTGATTCTGCAGACTTTAGATGTGCCAGTTTTCATGATCATATGAACAAATTCCAAATGATAAATATCTCTCTCTCTCTCTCTCTCTCTCTATATATATATATATATATATATATATATATATATATATATATGTATGTATATATATATATATACACATATGTATGTATATGTGTATATGTGTGGTTACATGTATTTACATAGGTAAAAATAAGGTAAGGTAAAACGAGAGAAAGATAATACAATCTATATAAGACTATACAGGTACCTTGACTAGTACTGAAGGATCAGTGACCCATACATCTGCCTAAGAGAAGTATGTATGTATTTTTTGGAACTATCAAAGTGTGAGGGGACCAAGAGCAAAGAGAACTCTAAAATTATCAGGTTGGTGGTTCATTTAGTGAATATCAATGACGCCCTCAGCCATCCAAATACTTGTTCTCTGTGTTCCTAAGTGTTGGAAGGAAGAAGAGAAATGTGGCCATATTTATGTTCTGGCTCCAATGGGCCAATAGGTGAGTTTCACCAGATGTGAGATTTCGAAGAAATAATTTTAATTTGTAACTTTCCTGACCTGATGACAGGATCTGCTGAGACTGTGGTTCCCTTAAATATAATAGCAAATCAAAGGTTCAGTACTTTTTGCAAACATTTAATTATTCAGCTTTGAATGTTTTGAAATCAAGTAAATCCATGTAATAAATCCCTTGGAGAAGATACTGTTTTTTTTTTGTTTGTTTTTTTGTTTTTTTACTTGTCCATGACTGCTAAATCTCCATCTCTATTATGTATGTGTGAGTGTGTACATATACACACAGTATGCTGTATGTGTACGTATGTAAATGATCTATGACAGCTTAAACCATGCTGACTACATATTAGATACTTAAAATATTGTTTGTTTACCTTATGAGGAAATTGCCCCAAGCAATAAAGCAAACAGCACCTCACATATGCTGAATACTTTTGAGTTGTAAAAGTTTGCAAACTCTGATTTAAACTTTGTGAAAGCTGTTCAGTCTCTCAGAAATAGTTTTCCTGAGTGTAAAGTGAAGCAAGGTTAGGCTATATGACATCTATGCTCACATTCAGTCTTTAATAATTTCTGATCCCTTTTCTATTTTTCTGATCCCTTCACTGTTCTTCATAACATTTCTTAAAGTTACATCAAAGCAAACATTCCAAACAATGGTCTGGAATATTACTTTATGTTTTCTAAATTCATTTAATTGTACCCTTTTCAAAGTGTCTCTTTCACAGATTAAATATTTCAGTCTTCGTGTAGGTGTAGGTTGTGGGCACTTCATGTTTTCACACACAAGGAACCAAAATATTAGCTTTCTCAAAAGAACAGTTAAATGGGCCATGTATGTGGCTCAGCAATTTTCGATGATAAAATTTTCCATAGCAGACATATTTATTTCTTTAGCAGATGAATTGTAAAGAACTGGGTTTTGGATACGTAGGTCACTATGAAAGTTTTGAGACAGATGGTATTATGGTCTATTATTTTAGTTCTAAGAAACACAGTCAACGGTGTCCTTACTCCTTCTTATATGACAGTTTTTTGGTGGTTTCAAAAATTTAGAAGAGGACAAACTTCACCAAAAGACGAGGAAAGGATTAGGCATCCAGCACCTGCAATGACTCAGGAAAACTTTGCCACTATGGAAAAAATGGTTTCAGAAAACAATCGAGTGACATTTAAGGACACGGAAGTGGCAGTATAGGTAGGATCACTTGCAGTGTCCAAAATCCTGCGTGATTATCTTCGAGTTAGGGAAGTTTCATTCCCACAGATGCCTCACAATTTGACAGAAGAGCAAAAGTGAGGAAATGCTGTCAGACTCAGGGCTAGATACACTTCTGACATTCCTGGTGATGAATCCTGGGTTTGCCAGTTTGATCCAGAGAATAAGTGTCAGTAAGCAGTGTGGATTTTTCCCAGTGAAAATCCAGCAATAATAGTGAAGCTGCCCAAAGTGTAGGAAAGATAATGGGAGCAACATTCTTCTCCAAAAAAAGAACTGTTGTACTGCAACTGTCCCCTGGAGGAACAAAGGCCCGTTACAGCTCAGTGGCACACAGCAGCCTGCCTGACAAATGTTTCCAGGAAGCTTCGAGAACAGCAGCCTAGGACTGCACTGTGCTGGACCATCTTATACCATAACAATGTGTCCGCCCACAGAACCAGCATTCCCAGTCACTTACTGGAGTCCACAGAGCTTAAATTTATGACTCATTTCACCCTACATTCCTGACCTGGTGCCCTGTGATTATTTCCCATTCCCTGTATTAAAAGGTCACATGTGTGGAAGAAGGCTGTCCAGACCAGAAGAAGCTATTTATGCCTGTGAAAATGAGCTGACTGCACAAGAAGAAAATGGATGGAAAGAGTGTTTTCCAAAATGGTTTAAAAGAATGCAAAAATGCATAGAATGTCGTGGCAATTATTTTGACAAAATTTAGTAATCAAAATGATTTTATGTTTCTTACATTTTTTGTATCTCAAAACCTTCATAGTGTCCCTCATATAAATACTAAGTGAAAAATCACAATCTTCAGTATGACCATTTTGATTCTGATTTATTTGATGACACTGGACAAGTCATGAGACTTTTCTGAGTTCTAGTTTTGCACTCTTCAAACTGCTGGGAATGCTGATGATGGGCAGAGGTCTGGCTCAAGGCCTGCATTATAACAGAAAAGGTCTTTTCTAAATTAAATGTCCTGTTGCATGATACAAACAATATTTTAGAAAGTAATATATAAAATAAAAGAAAAATAAATATTTTATATGGAATGCTTATCTTGGGATTTTTTTTTTTTTTAACTCATTATGGAATAGACAATCATATTCCCACTGAAGGACTGAGGGAACTATAACTACTCAATGTTATTCTTACAACTATCTGTCGCTTAGTCCTGGTTTAAAAGAAGAATTAATTTCTTTTGCATTATCCTTTTTTATAATGTCAAGTAACATACAGAATGAATTCTTCTTGGTGGAAAGAGGTCAAAATAATATAAATTAATACAACCAGATCTTTAGATTTCTTTTTCCTTTAGAAGTTCAGCCATTTTTCTTTGCAATTTTTTTTTAACTTGGTAAAGAGTACGAAACATTTCACTTAAAAAAAATTGATGTATCTGCAAAAAGGAAATTGCATTTGCAGTTGCTGAAAGGCCATCGAGGAAATGCCTGATAATGCCAAAATAAAAATAAATTTGGAAAGTGCACTTGAGCTTTAATGTTGCACTCACTTTCAATAAAGCCATTAAGAATTGGCTTTGTCAAGGCAGAAAAGAGAATCCATGAAAATTATACACCAGACACATTCAATTCTCCAAATCAAAACTGGTATTACATTGGCTTATATCGTACACCAAGGAAAAGTTACAAAAGAAATAATCAGGAAAACTTTTTTGTTGTTGTTCTGTCTTGGGTATGCCTCTATAATGAATTGTATCTGAAAGGAGGAACAATATTATAAATGTCCACCCACCCAGCTAAGAAAAAAGACAATGAAACTCATTTATCTCAATTTTTTGATAAGCCAGAGATATTTTAGGCAGAGCATATGAACTGATGGGATTTTTGTTTTTCTGATGTGAATAATAAAAAGAAAATATTACATGCCAGGTTTGCATCTGGAAAGCAGATTACATGTGTCTGTTAACAAGATGGACTTTAATGTAGTGAAGGGTTTTAAAATAAGATTTTAGAAAATGTGACTATTTTCTGTGAAACTAAATAAGCTCCACTGTTGGAGGCAAATACATTTGAAGTTAGTTGGGGGTGATTTTCTTTTCAGTGTGTAATGAGTGCGAATAAAATAATTAATTTTAATACGTGGCTAGCTGCAACAATATAGCTGTTGAGTGGTTTTAGAGGTCAGAAAGTGAAATTTTATATAGCTTGCCAATTCTTCCAATACGAGGTCCAGTTGCATCTCACTCCTGAAGGACCTGTTTTAAAGATGATGTTCTTCTCAGGTGACAAAGGACTTAATTTGCTCAATGGTAAGCAAGAGTAGTATCCTTTTAGAAAAACCATATCATTAATCTAGTCCCATGTTTATTAAAGAAGATTTGGAGAAGGCACATTCCTTAAGATTTTCTAAAAATAAAATAATGCTAAAGTAAAATAATTTCAGAATATTTTGCAGCTGTTTCTCTGATAGAAGGTCACATTTACGATTTAGAAAATATTAAATGACCTAAGGTATATTGTAGTGTTAATAAATATGTCTATTGAAGGGGTTATATAAGATGTTTTCCAAATAAACTAGTTTTCTTTTTTTTTTTTTGCGTTTTGTCCATACCATAGTTTAAAAACAAGCCCCTTTTTTTTACAAACAGTATGATAAGAAAGAACACATAAGAATGACTAAATAAACTTCCAATAACTTTGAATATGGAATGAAATATCTCTTTTCCCTCTTTAAAGATGGAAGAGTGAGTCAGAACAAGATTTGTATAAGATCAAAGATGATGGGGATAGAAATAAGAGACTGGGGTGATGAAACAGTGCATAGCATCAACTTTTCATTTATAGATTTTGTCAGGCAGCCATGCCAGTGGTTTTCATTTCTTCAGGGAATTTTTTTATTATAGCTAGATAACATGACTGTTTAGAACATAGTAATTGAGCTAGAAGGATGACCATCCCTGTCTCTTAAAAGAGAGATTGGGATTAAATGATTAAATGTACTTTTAAAGTCTTTTTTAAAAAAGTACTAAGTTTCACATATACCCTTGTAATGTGGAATGTAAATGTCTTAGCACAATGACTAAGAAAATGCTAGGAAGGCTATGTTAACCATTGTGATGAAAATGTGTCAAACGATCTATGAAACTAGTGTATGATGCCCCATGATCATATCAATGTACACAGCTATGATTTAATAAAAAAAAAGTAAATAAAATATTTTGTTGTAGGATACAAATTGTGCCAAAGGGTTAAAGTGAATTAAGATGACTTTGTGTCTTTAAAGAGACATTGTAAAATAAATTCAAATTGAATGCAAGGATGCCAAATTTTGATTGATGGAGCATAAGACATTGATGGGGTAGGGTTTTTTTTTTTTTTTTTTTAATAGAATGTACCCTTTTGAAGAGGCACAGAAAAATATCTGTAAATAAGGTAAGTAAACAAAAAATGTATAAATAATATGTATGTTATTATTCAGTGTATTTTATGGTTGAATAACGAAAGGAATTCAGGGGAAGAATTTTTATTAGAAAAGAGTTGCCTTAAAAATTTGAATAACTTACTAGATGTAAATTATAGTTCAATAAATTATAAGATCTTTTTAAATTTAAACTTATGTGCTCATAAAATTAACAGCATAGAAAAAAAATTTCTGAAATTAACAACTAAATATAATTTAGGATGAGTTCATATGTATGCAGTGCCCACAATTAACAATTATTCTTAAATCTACACATAAACTAAATTACCAAATAATGTTTCATGCGAATATATGTGTAAGATATATATAAATGTATCAGGTAGGCTAGGCTAGATTTTGTTGCACAAAAACTGAATCGCTTGATACAACTAACGTTCATTTCCTTTATTTATTTTTTATTTTTATTTTCATTTTTATTTTTAAGGAGTTAGAGCATACAAGCCAAGTTTGTTGCACGGACACATTGTGTAACAGTGACATCTGATGTAGTCATCAAGCAGATAATACACATTCTAGGGGTTAGGTGATATATCACCCCTCACCCATTTTCTACTCCCATCTCTTTGAGTTTCCAACATCTATTATTCTATTTTGTATGTCCTTATGAACACATTATTCAGCTTCTACTTACGGGTGAAAACACGCTTTGATGCTCTGTTTTTAGCCTCCAATTCCATTCATGTTGGTACAACAATAAGAAGATAAGATTCTACTTTTATTTCAAGGCTGAGTAATATTTTATGGTGTTTATATACCACATTTTCTTTATCCATTGCCCTTTGATGAACACTTAGGTTGATTCCATTTCTTTGTTATTGTAAACAGTGTTGCAATAAATATATTAGTACCTGTATCTTTTGATATATGATTTCATTTGATATATGATTTCATCCCAGTGATGGGATTGCTGGAGCAAATGGTAGTTCTATGTTTGGGTCTTTCAGATATCTCTATACTATTTTCCATGGATGTTATAGTAACTTACATTCCCATCAGCAGTGTTTGAGTTCTCTTTTTCTATGTACCTATCCAACATAGGTACATAACATACTGTTATTTCCTATTTTTTTAATAATAGCTACTCCTACTGATCTAAGATGGTATCTCATTATGATTTTAATTTACATTTCTCTGATTATTAGTGAGCTGAACGTTTTGTTATATGCTTGCTGGGCATTTTTCTATTGAAAAAATATCTGTTTGTGTCCTTTTCAGACTTTTTAGTCAGTTGCTTATGTTTTGTTGTTACTGAGTTGTGTGAGTGCCTTGTAGATTCTGGATGTTAGTCTTTTGCTGGATCTATACCTTGTAAATACTTTCTCCCATTTGGTAGGTTGTCTGTTCACTTTGTTTATTATTTCTTTTGCTGTATTCCAGAATTTATTTTTAATTAAAAACAATATTTAAAATTATAATTTGAAAAACTCCTAAAGACAACTTTACTTTTTGAAGAATTCTAATAAACAATTAGAATTTGGCTAAATATGGAACCAATAATCTTTCTAAAAATTTTCTCCATGGAAAATAATGAAATAAATACTATTTTTAATACTATTTAATACTATTTTTAAATACTATTTAGGATATAAATGTGTGCAGTTAAGTGAAAACCAAATTAATTTTTTTTTTTAAATTAGGATCCAGGTAATTACTATTTCAGACCTGACAGCTTTGTTCAGCTTTGTTTTGTTTTGTTTTCAGATTATCCTACAAATTTAACAATTTCATCTACTATGTAAAATGCATTAAATCTAGTCAATATTGAAATGTTTTATGTTTTATATTTATTTCGTTTTTCATTACATCAATGGCCCCATAAACACGCATCATTACTGTTGTATGAAACTAAGTACTAGCCAAGGTAAAGGAGGTTCCCAGTTACAGAAAGTGAGGAGCCTTTGGGTGTAGAGCAGGCTGGCAAAATCATATACAACTTCTTACATAAAAATAACTTTATGTCATGTTGTTTTTATAAAGCTAAAGGAAATTCTTCCTTATCAATAAAATACACATGCCATAGACAGAAATTCAGACTACATCTTTCACGAACCATGCTGCCCTGCTTCCAAACACTAGATGATCCTATTCCAATTACTGAAAGAGACTATATATGTCCCTGTTTCTCCTATGTGCGCCCTTACCTTCCTCCAATTATGCATTCACAGAGTAGCCACAAAGATCCCATAAAGGTATACATGAAACCAAACTAAGTCACTCCTAAGCTTGAAACCTTCATTTTCTCTCACTTCACTCAAGTTGAAGTCCAATTCCTTACAATGCCTTACAAGGCCCATTATTCACCTTTCTAACTTACCTTGATCTGCTCACCTCAGAATGGGGTCATACTTGCTTCCTTGCTATGCTTGCAATTTATCATATCTCTCGCCTCAGAGGTGTTTTCTAGGCTTTCATTTCAGACTGGAATTCATTTCCTTTAGATAGCTACACTTTGATCACCTCCACAGAACCTATGCTCAGCCATCTTCTTCCTAGTCAGGTCCAACCTGACTGACTTGAAACTTGGCCCTGCACCCAGCCAGCCCTTCCCTTACTCTAGTTCCTTTCCTTTAAAAAAAAATTAACAAGGTTATTAACGTATAATTAAACACCCTAAAATTCATCACTTTTAAGTGTATAATTCAAGTTTTAGTATATTTACAGAGTTGTGCAAATACAAGCACAATCTAATTTGAAAACATTTCAAATGAAACTCTGAAGAAAAAACTTTCCATTTGGAAAAAGTCATTTTCTAGGCAACTACTAACTTATTTTTCATTTACATATATTTGATGTTTTTGACATTTAACTTAATCCAATCATAAAACACTATATTTTGAGTGGCTTCTTTTGCTTAGTACAATGATTTGTTTTATCCATGTTATGGCTGGCATTAGTAAGTCTTTTGTTTTCATTGCTGAATAGTCTTCCATTACATGGATATACCTCATTTTTTTAATTTACTCACTAACTTGTGGACATTTGAGTTGCTCCCACTTGTTCACTATTGTTAACAATGATGTTTTGAACTTCCCTTTGCAAGGTTTGGTTTGGACATATGTCCTCATTTTTCTTATTCTCCATTCACCTTCCTACATATCTCCATGTGCTATTTCTCTTGTAAATTTTTTGTTACCCTTCACTAACCATAGAACCTAATTCAAGGATTTCTGTATCTTTTATCCAAAGGCCTAGAACAGCTCTTGGTATATGGCAAGAACTCAAAATGTTTGTTGAATGAATATAACAATGTTTGCACTTTTTTCTGTTTCCAGATAAGATATATATTTTCAAGCAACATATTTCTACATGCTTCTGCTTTTACATAAAATATGTATTTAACATATTGTATGCTGTAGGATTTATGTTAGAGTCAATGTATTTAAAAACAGGTAGGATAGAATATTATGCTCAAAATGCTCACAGCTGGGTGGTGGAGACACATATGAAAAAAACAACCAGGAAATGATAAAATGAACTCTGAGAAGCAGAATAGAATCTCAAAGATGTCCACACCCCAGTCCTCAGATTGTATGAAAAGGTGTTATCACATAGCATGGGTGAACTGTGGTTACAGATAGATTTAAGGTTGCCATTCAGGAGACCTTAAAATACAGAGATTATCTTGGATGATCTGGTGGATCCAATGAAATCACAGCATCCTTTGCAGGTGAATGAGAGAGGCAGAGAGTCAGAGTCAGAGAGCATAACTGATGATGGAAGCCTCATGAGAGTTATGTCCTATAAGAATAACTCAATCTACTATTGCTGGTTTTGAAGATGGGAGGGCAATGACTGTGCTCAGCCTCATGAAGACGGAAAATGCAAGAATATAAATTTCCCAAAAAATCCACTAGGAAGAACTGCAGCCATGATGAGGCTTTGATTTTACCTCAGCCAGAGCCATTTCAGACTTCTGATCTCATGAACTGCAAGACAATATATTTGAACTGCTTTAAGCTACTAAGATTGTTGTTCAGTAGCAATAGATGCTAATACAAGACCCATATTACAATCCAGATGGGAAGAATAGGAGGGGCTGGAATCTCCATGATGTTGATTAAGCTCTTTTTCTTGGGTATACTATCTTCAGCTCAAAATAAATTTTCAAAGAAGAAGCTGGAGTCGTGGTCTCTGCTCTTGAAGAAAAAAGTTTATAACTAGCCAGATTTTCCAATGGGAAAACACGACCATATGGCAGAGATGTGAGAAGCGCATCATTCTGCCAACAGGATAATCAGCGATCATTTACATGGCCGGTCATCCCAGCAAACTGGCAAGCAAGGAGCATCACTGGAACAGCTGTTGCTGTAGCCCCAAATCCTACAAAAGTGACTAAAAAAGAAACAACACAAACAAGCAAATGGAAACCCTCTGGGACTCTGAACTTGTAAAACTGAGAAGCAGCCCAGTGTAATCAAAGGGACTATGGAGCTACCTTAGATCATCTGGATGCTGATCTCAACTCCACCCTAGCATATATTTGTGACCTTGGGTAAGATACTTATCATTGTCTTTGGCTTTATCTCTAAAATGAAGTTAGACCCTTCCAGAAGATATTCTCAAGGAGCCGGCTAACATCACCTCCACAATAAGTGGAATAAATTCTTCTTCCTTCTCTTTCTTTTTCTTAGAATTTAAAATACTATTACTACAGAAAATGTTACTGCATGATAAATTTTATGTGTATAATTTACTTAAGAATATTCAAAAATTTTATTGACTACTTAATGCTACACTGTTTTACACCTTTATAAGCATATACAAGGTCAGACAGTTAAGTTTGCGAACCCATCCTGTAAAAAGTTCTGCACACTTCACTGCTGAACATCTCTATAGTTGCCTGTGAAGCACTCCCCTTAGGAAGCTATTATATATACCAACAACAAGAGCACCTAGTCCTCCCTTCAAAGTCATTTTGGATTTCTTTTTCTGGAATGACCATCAGAACTATTGTCCTAGAAGTCTGACAATTAAGTTCATGAACTCACCACTGAGCATTTATGGTGGCAGCGCTGTACAAAACCCTCCATAATGCTTCCCAACCTTGATATATCCGTGTCTCATGGCTGTGTTTGTGTTGAAGTGCAGCAGTGTCTTGCTGAGTGGAGTTCATTACTATTGTGTGGTTGTGTGTACTGTTGCAAGAATGTTGGAGCTTGAATTAGAGCAATGATCAAACAATAATAACAAGAGCTTGCTTACTATCTCAGTGTGATATTCTCCTGAATACATAAAGCAACTTTGTAAGTTCTTGTTAAACTTGGCAAGAATGGAAGCAAAATCAAAGACATGCTAGTCTACATGTATGGGATTATGCCAGGAAGTAAACTGCAGTGTACAAATGGATTAAACTTTTTTTCTGAGGGGTAGAAGGCATCACTGATGAGCGAGATCAAGGTGGCCAGCAATGTGTATAACTGATGAAAATGTTGTAAAAGCTTATTGAATATTCCATCAGGGGATAGGTCTTATGGTCACTACAGAAAAAAGAGTTTCAAAATTGCTTTGAGGGATGGACTGGACCTTGGTATAAAGCCATAGCTTTTCTTTTTTTTTCTTTTCTTTTGTAGAGACAGTCTCACTTTACCTCCGTTGGTAGAGTGCTGTGGCGTCACAGCTCACAGCAACCTCCAGCTTTTGGGCTTCCGCGATTCTCCTGCCTCAGCCTTCCGAGCAGCTGGGACTACAGGCGCCTGCCACAATGATGGGCTATTTTTTGGTTGCAGTTCGGCCGGGGCTGGGTTTGAACCTGCCACCCTCGGTATATGGGGCCGCGGCCCTACTCCCTGAGCCACAGACGCCATCCGAAGCCATAGCTTTTCAAGGGGAGAACTTCAAAGGTGACCCAGGGATACTCAACACGGGAGTAAGTAACACTTTTTCTAGGATGAAGTTGCACTTAATTGTCAGACCTTGTATGTTAGTACCTGCTCACATATACATATATTTATACATATATAATTATAAAATATTATTTATCTAGAGAACATGTGCCTTTACAGAGAGACGGTATAGAGAGTGAATATGTTTAATAAAACACCATAAAAGGTTCTGATCCATAATTGTGGGGCAAATGAAAAATTTTGACATGGTTAATCTGTTACCCACAGTTCTCAGAGAAACAGAAACAATAGGATATATGTTTGTGGATATAAATATATATGTGTGTGAGCCAGGCATTGTGCCAGGTGCCTGTGGTCCCAGCTCCTTGGGAGGTTGAGGCAAGAGAATTGCTTAAGCCCAAGAGTTTGAGGTTGCTGTGAGCTGTGACACTGAAGCACTCTAACCAGGGCAACAGGGTGAGAGTCTGTCGCAAAAATAAATAAAAATTAAATAATATATGTGTGTGTTATATTTGTGGACATATTAAATGTAGTTATTTATACATTTACATAAAGGGTGCCAAAACATATATACATACTTTAAGAAAGGAAAAAAAATCTGCATTAAAATTGTAATAATATATACCAATAACAAGAGATGAATACAAGTCATGGCTGAGCACTTTTTGTAACTGCGAAATCAAATATGATACTTATTAAGGAAGTAAACACACATATTTAGACTAAGGATTTTGGATCATCAGAATGATACAGATAAAGTTAAAGAATTCTTGGATAGGTGCATTTCGTAAACAATAAAATAATTTCTATCCTTGAAGTAGTTTAGGATCATTTTTAGCATAAATTGTTATGGGATATATTATACAGTTACTTTATGTGTTAAGTAGAATATCACACATGGATATAAAGCAAGCTCTTGTTCTTAAACCTAGAGTGAGTTATTAAGCCCTAAACTACGCCATTTTGGCTTTAAAAATTTCTTCATGGATTCTCTAACTAACAACTTAAAGACCAATCACTGCCTGTTTGTACTTCTTGACATTTCACATACATTGTACACTTTTCAAATGCCCTGCTAAATTTTTTCTCTTTAAGTGAATTTCCTTTTCCCAAAATTTTTTTATTAAAGTATATCACACATACACTGGACATAAAACATAACTATACATAATCATAAATTATCCAAATATGGGTACTTGGGAAACCTTAAAAAAGGAAAAATAAATAATAAATTGTGAAGGCCTAGATGACCCTGGTTGTTCCTCAATTACTATTTTCTTCTTTCTTACCAAAGAGAACTAATACCCTAAATTTTAACACTTAAAGTTAATTTGCCAGTTTTTTTAATTTAAAAAAAATTTATGTAGAAGTATTCATTTTTTGTAGATGATGGTTTTATTTATTTCTTTTTATGTGTTCAGTTGTAGTCTTATATTTTCATAGCTATATACACAACTATATATTGTTCTTGACTTCCTGTGCTTAATAATATACTGTCCTATGAGATAATGTCATGTTGTTGCCAATAGGGTTAATGCTGTCTGATGGAAGTTAACACTTTATTTTTTGTACATTTGTGGTTTAGAAATAGTGTTTTCCTCTGAAATTCCTCTGAAAGCCCCTTTTGCATTATGTTTTTCTCTCAGGTGCACAACAAAGATAAAGTTGCTGTGTTACAGGTTATGCATATTTATAAATATAGGAGATTACCTCAAAATGTTCTGCAAAGTGTTGGTAGTAATTTCTGAAAATTTCCATTACAGACCAAAATCAGCTATCCCATATTAAGGTAATTATTGTAATTTTGAAATTATTTAAAACTAGAACTATACATAGTAAAGGAGGTAGTACATTAGAGTAGTAATATTGATAAATAACAATGTGCATATTCCATAAGTGTTACGCATACATTTATTGTGCTAAATAAAACCGAGTTCCTTATAACATAATCTACAACAATGCAGCCTGATGTTTCAAATCAATTGAGGTTTGTCAGCCTTATCTTCAAAGTGTGTATCTTTGTCACTTGGTACATATCCAACTCTGGTTTATATCCAACTCTTCTGAGTATGTATTTTTCCTCTTGAATTAAGTTACCCATATCAGGGAAAGCACAATTTGCCAAAATCTGCTTCTATTATAGGATCTTAAGGTGCATGTTTTTGTTTTCACTCTGTTGATGTCCGAGGTAATTTTCACTGATGTGGATGCTTTTCTTCCACCTGTAATTACTTCTATCTTGGTCATGCAGATTACTACATACCCAGGGTCTGAGACTGTCTATCAGAGATGCCGTCAGGTTTGACTTCTGCGCAAAGTGCAAGCTAAAGGATTTTCCTTTGATTGTTATTCAAACATCCATTGGTTGCACATCAGTTAAAAAGGCATCCATATACCTATAGACAGCAAGTCCAGGATAATATGGTTATGTTTTTCATAATTTGCATGTAAAAGTCAAGTTGAAGCTTATTTATTTTCAGGGCATTTTTTCTTCAATGATTAAAAAAAGGAGAGATTTTTCTAAATAAAAACGGTATTTATTTGAGAATAAGGCATTGCAATCTAAAAACATATGCCTTATTAATTATGAATATTCAGGAAGGTAAGAGAAAATAAAGATTTTTATTTACCTTCTTTTTTTTTTTTTTTTTTTTGAGACAGAATCTCTGTCTGTTATCTTGTGTAGAGAGTAATGGTGTCACAGATCACAACAATCTCCAATTCTTGGACTCAGGCAATTCTCTTGCCTCAGCATCCCAAGTAGCTAGGACTACAGGTTCCCACCACAATGCTCAGCTGTTTTTTCTATTTTTAGCAGAGGCGGGGTCTCACTCTTGCTCAGGTTGATCTCAAACTCCTGAGCTCAAGGAGTCCACTTGCCTCAGCTTCCCAAAGTGCTAGGATTATAGGTTTGAGCCACCATGCCTGACTAAAAAAAAGATTCTTTAAAAGCAAAATGAGGAAAATTATATAACTGTTTAGAGATAATTATCTTTGGCTCCAGGGATCAATAACAAGGGTAATGCTAGTCTGAGGTTAGGCAGGCAGTTGCTTTCGTATAGTTGTGATCATCTATTTTCAAGGTTGTGTGTTTTGCAAAATCTTTTATAATGGTTTTTGTGTTCAGGCACCTATGCATGAGAGCACCTTAACAGCTTACCCTGGCTCTATTTTTTTATTTATTTTTATTTTTATTTTTTTTTTAATACATGAGACTCCATTTTAATTTTGAGAACTTTAACTCTGATTTTTTCTTGGTCTCTCAATTATTTTGATATATTTCTAGAATTTTTGATCTGTATTCAAAAGTAAACTCAGAGTACTTATACAGGAATTCTAGGTCTTCTTTAGTTTCATCTGATTTAGTTTGATTGATTTCCTCTTCTCATATTTCTACTAACTTTTGGGTTTTGTTCTCTAAAGGAGATAGAACAACAGCAGTGAAATCTGTGTGCTGATGTCTGTCAAAGCCTGGGTTACTTTTCTGCTACTTGTTATCTCATCCTTCACCTTAAATATTTATATTTTCTTCATGCTAAGAAAATTCAAGTTATTCATTTCTCTCTGTTTTGTAATGCACCATTGATTAATGTTGATTGTAATAACCCAATGAATAACACCAGGTCTGATTTCTTCTGTCTAAGTGTGTATTTGTGTCCATTCATCAACATGTCTTCACCTACTCCCTTCCCTTCCTGGCCTTTGTAACAACCATTCTATTCTGTATTTTCATGTGTTTGACTTTTGATAGCTTCCATATATTGAGTAAGAACATGGGATATTTTTCTTTCTGTGCCTGGCTTATTTCACTTACCATAATTATTAATGTCTCCAATTCCATCCATGTTACTTTAAATGAAAGAATTTCATTCTTTTAGGGCTGATTGATATACTATTGTGTATATAAACCACATTTTCTTTATTCAGACATCCACATGAAGGACACGGAAATTGAATTTGTATTTTTGTTATTGAGGAATAGTCCTGTGATAAACACAAGAGTGCAGATATCTATTCCATATATTGGCTCTGCTTTCTTTGGAATTATAGCCAATGGTGGAATTGCTAGACCATGTGCTAGTTCTATTTCATTTATTTATTTCTTTTACTATGCCTTCAATCTTGTAGCTCTTTATTAGTTGGTGAGGTTTTCTATTTCTTCAGAGCTCAATCTTGTAAGTTGTGTGTGTCTAGGGATTTAACTACTTTTCCAAGTTTTCTAACTCTTCGGCATACAGTTGTTTGTCCTGATCCTTTGTATTTTTGTGGTGTTAGTTGTTATGTACCCTTTTTGTCTCTGATGTTATTTATTTGGATCATCTCTCTCTTTATCTTTTTCCTAGTCAAACTAAAGATTTGTCTATTTTATCATTTAAAAAAAAGAATGTTATAATTCATTTATCTTCTGCATTGTTTTTAAGTCTCATTTTCGTTTATTTCTTCTGTGAAATAAATTTCTTTTTTTCTACTAATTTAGGGTTCAGTTTGTTCTTGCTTTTCTGGTTCCTGTATGTGCATAATTCAGTTGTTTATTTGAAGTCTTTCAGGTTTTTTGATGTATGCATGTAAGGCTATTGAATTTCCTCCTGGTACTGCTTTTTCTGTAACCCATAGACTTTTGGATACTGAATTTCCATTTTAATTTGTATCATTTAAATTTCCTTTCTAATTTCTCCATTGACTCACCTGCATGAGCACTTTTTTTTTTTTTTTTTTTTTTTAATTTTCTTGTGTTTGTATGATCTCTAAGGTTTCTCTGTGGTTTCATTCCCTCATGGTGAATAAGAGATCTTTAATATTATTTCTACTTTTTGAATTTGGTGAGTCTTGCTTTGTAGCTGAAAATATGGTTTATCCCCCAAAACTGTTTGTCCTGATGAAAAGCATATATATTTTGTAATTGTTAAATAGAATGCTCTGTAAATGCTGTTAGGTCTATAATCAATTTTAACCCAATTTTTAAAATTGATTTTCTGTTTAGATCTTTCTAATGCTGACCCAAGGCATTATATTTTTCTACTATTTTTGTGTTGCAGTATATATCTCCTTTTGGATGTAGTAATGTTTTCTTTATATACTTGGGTGCCGTGGTGTTGAGTACATAGACATTTGTGATTTTTACAGCATCCTGCTCAATTGCCCACTTCATCATTATATAGTGACTTTCTTTGTTCCTTTATAAAGTCTTTGACTTATTGTCTATTTATTCTGATTATAAATAGAGCTATTTCTTACAAGGGAACATTTGAAATCTACTAAGTGTAGAATGTAGATGTCTTAAACACAATAACTAAGAACATGCCGTGAAGGCTATGTTAACCAGTTTGATGAAAATATTTCAAAGTGTATACAAAACCAGCTCATTGTACCCCATGATTTTATTAATGTACATAGCTATGATTTAATAAAAAAAAAAATAGAGCTATTTATTTTCTTTTTTTGGATTCCACTTGCACGAAATACATTTTTTCATCTCTTCACTTTCAGTCTGTGTGTCTTTGGAGGTAAGATGAGTTTCTCATAAACACCCCCCATAGTTTGGTCTTGTTTGTTTATTCATTTTAATTTATATATTTTATATTGCCTATTGCTTAATTGTTTTCTCTAGCTATTAAGGTTTTTGGTGTATTTGTTTTTTTAAATTTATACTAGAGTTATTAAGTAGATTGCACACTACAGTTACAGTATTGGAGTATTCTGGGTTGTCTTTATATGTCATTTTAGCAATGGATTTCATACCTTCAAACAATTTTTCCTGCACATAGCATTGTTATCATTGTTTCTTTCATCTTGAAGGACTTTCTTTAGAATTTCTTTCTTATTAGATAGATTGGGTAGTGGAGAGTTCTCTCTTCTTTGTATTTGAAGAATAGCTAAGATAGATAAAACATTAATGAATGACAGAGTTTTTGTTTGATTGTTTTTGTTTTGTTTTGTTTGTAGCACTGTGAAAAGTTGTTCCATTTCTTCCTGGAAGTATGTTTCCTCTTGAGAAATCTGTTGCACAGAGTAATTGAATTTCCTTTATTCTATATGTTATTTGCTTCTATTCTCTTGTTGCTTTTAGATCTTCACTTTGTCTTTGACCTTTGAGATTTTGATTATTTGATTTGATATTTCTCAAATATTCTTTATTTCTTAGGATAGTTTCATTTGGTGTTCACTTTCCTGTACCTGGATACTTATATCTTCTTCAAATCTTCTTCAAGCTCAGAAAATTTTTGTTATTATTTCTTTGAATTAACTTTCTACTGACTGATCTTTATCAACTTTCTCTTGAACACTAATAATTCTTACATTGAGTTTTTGAGGTAAATTTGTTAGATTTCACAAGTAATCTCTGTTCTTTTCCACTCCTTTTGTTTTCTTCTCTGACAGTGTAATTTCAAACAGAATGTCTTTGAGCTCACTGCTTCTACCTCTGCCAGATCTGCTGATTAGAACATCTATTTTTCAGTTCAGAAAATATATTTGTAATTTCTAATATAGCTGGGTTTTTATTAGTTAGCAGCATATCGATCTCTCTGTTAAATCTCTGTGATAAATTTATGAGTTGTTTTCTGTATTATCTTGAAGACCATTGAGTTTCCTTATATCTACCATTTTGAATTTTTGATCTTGTAGCACTATCTCATTAAGGTCAATCTCTGGTTCCTGGCTCTGTTCATTTGGTGCAGTCATGTTTGCTAAAGTTTCTTATGAATGTGTATCTACGTGGTTGCATTGAAGGATAGTTGTGATTGGCTCCTTTAGGTTTTTATTGGCTGTATTTACTTAGAGATTCTTGATAACTTACTTTTTGAATTTCATATATATATATACACACACACATTATGTATATATTTTTTATTTGTTTGTTTGTTTGTTTGTTTGTTTTTGATCTAGGCCACTAGGCCACTGCCTCTCTCGAGCACTAGATGTTTTCTAGATCCAAATGGGGGAGGTGCCAAAGAAAATATCCTGGCTATGTGGAATTGCTGGCTACAGAGATGACTTTCCAGCATTGGGTGTGATAGTCCTCTCTCTCTACTTTATTTCTGGCTGTCCTCAAGGACACGTCTGCCTTTGAGTATTCATGATGCTTTCTGAGAGTTGACCCATACACAGGTCTCCAGCTCAAGAATCCAAAATGGCAGAAAACCTCGTAGTCCACTTTTTTTTTTTTAAATTATTAAATCATATCCGTCTACATTAATGCAATCATGGGGCACCATACACTAGTGTTATTGACTGTTTTACACATTTTCCTCATACTGGTAAACATAGCCTTCCTGGCATTTTCTTAGTTATTGTGTTAAGACATTTATATTCTACATTTACTAAGTTTCACATGTACCCTTGTAAGATGCACCACAGGTGTAATCCCACCAATCACCCTCCCTCCCTCCCATACCTGTCCCTCTTCCCCCTATTATTAGGTTATAACTGGGTTATAGCTTTCATGTGAAAGCCATAAATTAGTTTCATAGTAGGGCTGAGTACATTGGATACTTTTTCTTCCATTCTTGAGATACTTTACTAAGAAGAATATGTTCCAGCTCCATCAATGTAAACATGAAAGAGGTAAAGTCTCCATCTTTTTTTAAGGCTGCATAATATTCTATGGTGTACATATACCGCAATTTATTAATCCATTTGTGGATTGATGGGCACTTGGGCTTTTTCCATGTCTTAACAATTATGAATTGGGCTGCAGTAACATTCTGGTACAAATATCTTTGTTATAATGTGATTTTTGGTCTTCTGAGTATATGCCTAGTAGAGGAATTATAGGATCAAATGGCAGATCTATTTTTAGATCTCTAAGTGTTCTCCAAACATCTTTCCAAAAGGAATGTATTAATTTGCATTCCCACCAGCAGTGCAAAAGTCTTCCCTTTTCTCCACATCCATGCCAACATCTCTGGTCTTGGGATTTTGTGATATGGGCTAATCTCACTGGAGTTAGATGATATCTCAAAGTAGTTTTGATTTGCATATATCTGATGATTAAGGATGATGAGCATTTTTTTATATGTCTGTAGGCCATGTGCCTGTCTTCTTCAGAGAAGTTTCTCTTCAAGTCCCTTGCCCAGCCTGCGATG
>CAUYPK010073087.1:0-69215 GCA_963574355.1 Loris lydekkerianus | reverse complement strand
GAGACATAACCTGCAAATATCTTCTCCCATTCTGAGGGCTGTCTGCTTGCTTTACTTACTGTGTTCTTGGCTGTGCAGAAGCTTTTTAGTTTGATCAGGTCCCAGTAGTGTATTTTTGAAGCTGCTTCAATTGCCCAGAGGGTCCTCCTCATGAAATACTCGCCCAGACTGATTTCTTCAAGGGTTTTCCCTGCACTCTCTTCTAGTATTTTTATAGTTTCATGTCTTAAGTTTAAATCTTTAATCCAGTGAAAGTCTATCTTAGTTAATGGTGAAAGGTGTGGGTCCAGTTTCAGTCTTCTACAGGTCGCCAGCCAGTTCACCCAGCACCATTTGTTAAATAGGGAATCTTTTCCCCACTGATTTTTTTAATTGGCTTGTCAAAGATTAAATAATGGTAAATAGCTGGATTCATCTCTTGGTTCTCTATTCTGTTCTAGACATCTACTTCTCTGTTTTTGTGCCAGTACATGCTGTTTTGATCACTATTGATTTGTAGTATAGTCTGAGGTCTGGTAGCATGATTCCTCCTGCTTTGTTTTTATTTCTGAGCAGTATCTTGGCTATTTGAGGTTTTTTCTGATTCCATATAAAACGAAGTATTATTTTTTTCAAGATCTTTAAAGTATGACAATGGAGCTTTAATAGGGATTGCATTAACATTATATATTGCTTTGGGTAGTATGAACATTTTAACAATGTTGATTTTTCCCAGCCATGAGCATGGTATGTTTTTCCATTTGTTAACATTTTCAGCTATTTCTTTTCTTAGAGTTTCATAGTTCTCTTTATAGAGATCTTTCACGTCCTTTGTTAGATAAACTCCAAAATATTTCATCTTCTTTGGCACTACTGTGAATGGGATAGAGTCCTTAACTGTTTTTCAACTTGACTATTGTTGGTATATATAAAGGCTACCGAATTACGAATGTTGATTTTGTAACCTGAGATGCTGCTGTATTCCTTGATCACTTCTAAAAGTTTTGTTGTAGAATCCCTGGTGTTTTCCAGATATACAATCATATCATCTGCAAAGAGCGAAAGTTTGATCTCTTCTGACCCTATCTGGATACCCTAGGAGAGCGGAGACAAGATGGCTGACTGAAGCCAGCTTTCCACAGAGGCTCCCGTCCAGCAGGAGAGTTAAAGGACTGAAAAAATTCTTACCATCACTAATCATTAGGGAAATGGAAATTAAAACCACAATGAGATACCACATTATCCCAGTTAGAATGCCTTTTATTCAAAAATCCAAAAACAATATATGCTAGCATGGATGCAGAGAGAATAGAACATTTATATACTGTTGGTGGGACTGTAAATTCCTACAACCTCTGTGGAAAACAGTGTGGAGATTTCTCAGAACTAAAAGTGGATCTATTATTCAATCCAGCAATCCCTATACGAGGTATACTATGTATTTACCCAAAGGAAAGAAAATATGCCATTACCTCAAAAAGACACCTATACACAATTGTTTACTGCAGCACAATTCACAATGGCAAAGATGTAGAATAAACCCAAGTGCCCATCATATATACCATTATACCATCGTATATATGGTATATATATAAATTATATATATATATATATATATACCATATTTTCTTTATTCACTCAATTCATGCTTTCTGTGAAAACTCATTTGGGGGAAGATTCTCAGTCTTACTTGTTTCAAGTTAGATTTACTTACTTTGGCAAAGTTCTGACCTATTTTTAATATATATATTATTTATATATATTATATGTATTAATATACATATTATTTATATACCATATTTTCTTTATTCACTCATGAATTGAATATATAGGCTGTCCAAAAAATATCCAGCCACATAAGTCTCTATTTTTCATATTACATGCTGGACACCTTTCAGATAGTCTTTGAATACCATAGAGTACTACTTGGCCATAAAAATGAATGAAATAATGTCAATAATCATAAGTTCTTTTTTTTGGCTGGGGCCAGGTTTGAACCCACTACCTCCAGTATATGAGGCTAGCGCCCTACTCCTTTGAGCCACGGGTGCCACCCGTCAATAATCATAAGTGAGGAGAACATAATCCTAAATGAAGTATCTCAGAAATAGAAAAACAAACATCATGTTCTTACTAATAAGTGGGAACTAAATAATGCATGTACATGGTCACAAAGTGGCATAAAGGACATTGGAAACTAAGAAGGGGGCAGCATGGAAGGAGGATGAGGGATAAAAACTTACCTACTGGGTACAATATATACTATTCTGGTGAGTAGTACTCTAATAGCTCTAATTCATCCATGTAACAAGAACGCTTGTATTCTCTAATATTTTGAATAAAATTTATAAAAAATTAATTAATTAAATTTGAAAAGTCACTTCCTCAGCCAAACTTGAAGTGCTCTATAGCTACATGTGCCAAGTAGCTACACTGCATTGGGCGGCACAGACACAGAAATTTCTACACTCAGTATACACTGATAACTTCTGTCATCTTGTATATTGTCTCTTGTAGCTCTTGTAATCGCAGAAGTCAAACGTGACTTGAGTACCACAATTTTAATACAGTTTTTTTCCCTTCTTAAAATGGGCACATTTTTTGGCACACTCTGTATACGGACTTTTATTATTATTGTCTTCCATTTTTCTTTTTGAAAGCACTTATTTCTTTCTACAATTTCTTGGGCCAGCAAACATTACAGTCTGTGTTTCAAAAATTTTCTCTGGGCCAACTTGGAGAAGACTGGCTGCTGCCCCTCGTTAAAAGCAAACAGCCCATATGGCTGCCTGAATGTTGAATTACTACTTTGAGGCTTAAATTTAGTTTTGTTTTTAATGTAAACAAATCTGCAGATTAGATCCTGGAAATTTGTGTCTCTAGGAGACAGCCTATAGCTTTTCCTCTGCCTGTCATGAAAACTCCATTTTCACATCAATCATGGATTTCTTACCAGTCTTGCTATTCCTTTCTTCCCCTTTTCTTTCTTCTTTCCTTCACATGTGCTATTATTTAGATAGGTTTGTCCTCACCAAAATTGATGTTGAAATTTGGTCCCCGTGGTGTCAGTGCTGGAAGGTGGGGCCCAGCCGGAGAGGTTTGGGTCATGAGGGCTGATCCCTTATGAATAGGTGGGTAGACAGTGAGTTCTCTCTGATGAGACTAGATTAGTTCTCTTGGGAATGGATTAGTTCCCACAAAAGTCGGGCACCCCTTGGGTATTTCCTTTGCACATGTGTCTGCTTCCCCTTCCACATTCTACATGTGACACAGCAGAAAGCCCTCACCAGCAGCCCACGAGGTGCCAGCACTCTGTATAAATTGCCCAGTCTCAAGTATTCTGATTATAGTAACACAAAACAGACTAAGACAACACGGTTCCTCACTCTATCTATTAGTACTTTTTAAAATAGGTCAGAACTTTGCCAAAGTAAGTAAATCCAACTTGAAACAAGTAAGACTGAGAATCTTCCCCCAAATGAGTTTTCACAGAAAGCATACCAAGCCTAGGATTCGGGAAAAATTTCCTTGGAATCAAAAAGAGCCACATGATCTTTAGGATCTAATTCAACCTTCTCAAACCTCCTCTGAAAGTAAAGGAGAAAACTGAGTGACAGTCCTCCCTGTAAGGACCACAGTTCCCTTGAACCTGAATATGGTGTTTCAGATCTAGTCATTAGACCATTCATTAACTATCCATCTGGCATATCAGTCACACTGGGTAATTAATGAGCAGTAATGAATAAGAACACAAGAGCAGAACAGTGAAAAACCTCCACCTATTAGTCGTATTTACAAGTTACCAATTATCAAACCCCAGCCAAATCCTATCTATAGACAAGAATTTTAAAAACATCTATTGACAAGGCAAGCTTTTGAGATCATGACATCAGAATTGGGTTGAACTGCATGAGTCAGAGTGGAAATTCATTAGGTCAACAGACAAAGTGAATAATGCAAGATAATAAGACTGGGTAGAGTCAAAACCAAAAGGGCGGGGACATAAGGGAAGCACATGGACAAAGTGGAATTGCATGATTCCATGACTTGGGCACAAATTAAGTTGCTAGGCTTAATAATACTGAGTACAGTGTCAGGTTTGAGGGTCACGGACTATGTCCATTTTTACTCTTTGTTGTTTCTCCAGCACCAAGCAGCAGTTGTAATGGGCTGTATGAAAACATTTCAATGACTCCTATTTTTAAAAATAATATAATCTCCTCTTACAGTTACTTGAACTTTTTGAGTTGTTTCCTGGAAATGGTAGAAATTTTACAAGACATAGAATTTGAAAGTTTGAGGGCCCCTGAGCAAGATTCCTGATACCATGAACCACCATCCCCCTCAACCTGCCCCAGTGCACATGGCCCCGCCTTAAAAACCCCAGATCTCTGTTGATCAGGGAGACAGATTTGAGACTATTTCTCTTGTTCCCTCAACAGATGTCTTTTGCATTAAAATTCCTTTCTCCCTTGGCAACCCTCATTGTCTCAATAATTGAATATTGGTGCCGCAAGCAGCTGCATCTATGCCAAAACCCCCTTGTGGTTCTGATAACACATCCAGCTTATAGTAGACATTCAACATGGATTTTATAAACTAGTAAAGTAGTGAATAATGAAAAAAATGAAAGGAATAAAGTGAAATTTGTCTTCTTAATCCCTTTTTTATTCTTTGTCACAAGTACTGTCTCTCTTGGTCAAAAGTCTTCAGAGTATTCCAAAATACCTTTCAGACCATGACACACAATAGCAGACATTCCTGTTCTGTTGTATTTTTCTGTTCTTCATTAAACCTCAATTATCTTAGAACCCTTTGCTTCAGAGCCAGTTCACTATGTTAACTTATTTGTAGCGGGTCAATGATGACATATTTGTGGACCCCTCTCTTGGATGCATGTTTTCATTTGAACATTTTAACATGATTAAGAGTGAGGACTGTGGAGCTAGACCTGGAATCTACCACTTAATAGCAATAAGACCTCAAGTAAGTTACTTAGACTCTATTAGTTTCCTCATCTGTAAATAAGGGATGTAAATAGAACAACATCTACCTTATAGTATAGATGTGCGCATTAAATAAAACCATTCAGGTAGAATGCTTAGCACAGTGCCTGTCATACAGAAAGCTCACAGTGAACTCCGGTGCCAGTATCACTGGTTTGTATTGTTACTATTAATTTGACAGGGACCATCTGGAATACCACTTTAGTTCACTCGTATTCCAAACAATTCTGGGAAATTTGGGGGCTCGTGGAGTTAGAGGTCATTGCAAAATGTAGAGGGGTAGAACACAGAGAGGGATCTAGGCTATCTCCGAGCCCTGCTTTGACAAGTGAGGTCAACTTTGGATCAATCCAATTCAAACTCACAAACGTTCTTTGGGAACTGTGCAGGGTATGGTGCCTTTTGCCACACATCGCATCATTAAGTCCTTACTTATTTTCCCTTCTTACAGATAAGAAAATGAAAGTGCAAAGAAAATAAGTAACTTGTCCAAGGTCATGCAGCTAGTGGAGCTGGGACTAGAAGCCAGATCGCCTGATTCTGAGATTTGTTCTCACTCTCCAAGAATGTCTGCTGGTCACCTCAAGTGGCTAACATTGCCACACAGGGACATCTTCCCTGGGCTACAGGGCAACTCTGCAGGGATGTCGTAGCTCACTCTTGGACTGATGAGAAGCAGATTTTGCTCCACTATTTGCTCAGCACCAAGTCAGGAACAACATATGGGTTCCTTCCAAAGTGAGTCATGGTCACAAGGAATTAGAAAGCCCTCAAATTCTTAAGTTCAAAGGGGCTTTCCCATATTTTCTAAATCATTCAGGCTAGGAAGTTGATCTCAATGTACTGGATGTGTAGGAGTACTGGGTACAAGAATCTGAATGCCAACCCTATGAACTGATTTATTACATGGTCCTAAGAAAGTCAAGTTTAGACCTTGGTCAAATGCCTAAGTAAATGGTCAAATGTATTACTTACCATCCAAAGTGAACATTGAAACTGAATTAGATAATACTGCAACATCTTTAAGCTCCTACGAAAGTTACACCAGATAAATAGTTTTGTCATTAGCTGCAGTATTACTTATTCATGTATTAACCCATTCCGCAAAAGCACTTAGGGCTTACCAGGCACTGTGCCAGGTATTGAGTATAAAATGGTGAAAGAGGCCATTGTGATTTCGGCCTTCGTGGGCCTACAGTGTGGTGGGGGTGAGGAACCAGTGGAAACAGTCTGTCCGTCGCTGATCACACAGACATGTCATTAAGTATTTATGTATTAGGCATAATGCCAAGTGTTGCACACGAATTATTTCACTTACTCCTCACAATGAAATTAGGAGTTAGAAATAAAGGTTCCGTATTACAGAAAAGGAAACTGGAGCTCAGAAAGTTTAAACAACTTACCAAAGTAAAGTTCACTATTATGAAATGGTGGGATCTACATGGTTTTAAGGTGTTCTCTTAGCATCTGTGTTACAGGTATGATGTACATATCTAGCCTTGCACAAGGAACATCTTTTTCAGTGCCTGAAAGGATATCTGGCCTCTGGTGAGTTTTCAATAAATATTTATTAAATAAGTTTACTCATCTGGGGTCAAGCTAGAGACAGAGTCCTGGGGGGATGAAGGGAGTCATGGAAGCCAGAGTGACCCCTCTGAGAAGTGGGAGGGCTGGGAAGAGAGTCTACTCAGTGGTACCCCAAAAAACAGATTTAGAAGCAGAAGGGTGCCTGAGACTGGGCTGGGTTTCCGAGAAGCCACAGCTCTGGGAATCATCCCCACCAGAAGTGCTCAGGGAACAGTGGTGCAAGATGGGAAGAGAGGGCTGACACTTGCCATCTCTCCCACCTGTTGCTGCAGGACATTCTGTGGGATGTGTTCAGGCCTGTATCCACTCAAGGCTTGGAACAAGGTGGCTCAGAGAGAAGGCTGGTGACTAGCTCTCTCCAGCTCCTCTGACCCACCTTCTACACCACAGCAGCTGTGTTACATCAGTGACACTTCCCGAAGTGGGAAGAGAGAGAGGATGTACCTGTAGTCTGCAGGGTGAAGGACCGGTTTGAAAGGTGAGGTGATGGCCAGCGATATCAGCAAGACACCATTTACCCCTCCCTTTATCACCTCACCTACTCAGCTTTAAATCACACTCTGTTTTGGAAAAGTATGCTAATTTGGAAGTTCTACTCTATGATTGTTCAAACCAGATCACTTGACATTTCTGGCTAAAAGTGTTTTTAGTTGACAGAGTCACATAAAGAAAGTAATATCAGGCTAGTGCTGTGGCTCATGCCTATAATCTTAGCACCCTGGGAGGCTGAGGCAGGAGGATCTCTTCAGGTCAGAGGTTTGAGACTAGCCTGAGCAAGAGTGAGAGTCCATCTGTACTAAAAATAGAAAAAATGATCTGGGCATTATGGTGGGTGCCTGTAGTCCCAGCCCTTGGGGAGGCTGAGGCAGGAGGATCCTTTGAGCCCAGGAGTTGAGGCTATAGTGAGCTATGATGACACCATAGCACTCTAGCTCAAGGCAACAGAGCAAGACTCTGTCTAAAAAAAGAAAAAAGAAATAAAAAAAGAAAAACAAAGTAATTTATTGTTCGTTTTTTGTTCAAGCTGTGGAATGGCACAACCATCAAGGGTCCAGGCATGCATAGAAGTAAGCACCCAAGCCCTGGAGGTTGACAGACAAGAGCTAAAACCTCAGGTGTTACATCCTGGGGTGGGCTGATGCTAAGATGGGTCCCATGATTCATCCTGCTAGTCCTGCCCTGGGCAGTGCCTTTCCTGGTGTGTGGGATGGCCTAACAACTTGCTTCTAGCCAACAGAATAGCAAAGGGTGATGGGACGTCACTTTGGAGATTAGGTTCCCAGAGATTGCAGCCTGTCTTCCCAGCAGACACTCTACTGACTCCTTAGTTCACATGCTGCTGAAGTAGCACAGACCCATGTGGCAGGGAGCTGAGGTGACTGCCAGGAAACAGCCAGCAAGGAATGGAGGCCCCTGGTCTAACTGCTCGAAAGAACTGAATTCTGTCAACAACCACTCAGTACTTCAGAAGTGGATCCTTGCCCAGGTGTCAAGACCCCAGCCTTGACTAACACCTCAATTGCAGCCTCATTAGAGAGCCTGAAGCAGAGGATCCAGCTAAGACATGTCCAGATTCCCAATGCACAGAAACTGTGAGATAATAAATATGTGTTAAGTTGCTAAGTGCATGATAATTTGTCACAACACAGTAAAAGATAGCACTTCCCATCTTAACTCTCAATTTTCTCATCTGTCAAAAGGCCAGGGATAATAAAAGCAATAATAATACCTGCCTTTTGGGAATTAAATAAGAAACCGTGTAAATGTGTGTACAAAAGTCTCTAAGCAAGGAGGATCTGGTCTCTGCCTGGGCTGGAGCTTGAAGAATAGGGAAGGGGTGGGTGGAGTTTCTCGAGAGAGGGCAGGGCTGCTCTGCAGCCACAGAGCATGCAGCAAAGGTGACCCAAAGACAGGCTGTCCAGCAAAGGCAAAGTTGGGAAGCCTGGAGATCATCAAAACAGTCCATCCAGAAAGACAGAACTTTAGATTCAAGGGAAAAGTAGGGAGCAGGGCTAAGACTAAGATGGAAAAGTGATGCCAATGGATGGGCAGAGTTGATTAAGACACTACACCTGTGAAGATTTGCAGACGAAATCCATTGGTGTTAAAGGCACTAGACTCCGGACCCTGCTGCCACCACACTTGGCTCTAAGCCCCCACCCTATCTTATTAATATTAATAAGAACTTTTCTCTCCACTGCTTCCAAATCCTAGGGGACTTGTCTTCAAATGTGATCCTCCACCCAGACCCCTTGTCCCAGTTGCAGACTCCTCTATTCTACTCCCTGCTTAGCATCTCTAGAATTTAATCTAGAACTTAGATTAAAAACTCTGATGGGCAGCTGAATTTGAACATGTCCAAATCTGAACTCCTGGTGTTTCCTCCAAACTCTGCTCCAGCTGTGGCCTTCCCTAGTTCAGTCTTTCTCTGATGGCTTCATAGGAAAATGTAATGACTGAAGACAAGAATTATCTCATAGTACATTTTGTAAAAGATGCAAAAATACAGATTTAAGTAGATAGAGTCCAAAAAGTCTCCATTATGATGGTTTGACTTACGATTTTTCAAACCATTATGATGGTTTGACTTATGATTTTTCAACTTTGCAATGATGCAAAACTGATGCACATCTGTAGAAACCATATTTAGGTTTTTGAGTTTTTCCTGGGCTAGTGATATGTGGTAGGATACTTTCCTGCCATGTGGGACAGCCAGTTGTAGTTACCAGTCAGTCCCACAATCATAAATGAAGACACCCCACACTCTATAATGCGCTGTACTCACATTCAATAAATTATGTATGATTACAAAATAGGCTATGCCTTAGATAATGTTGTCCTGCTGTAGGCTAATGTAAAGTGTTCCGAGCAGGTTTAAGGGAGGCTAGGCTAAGAGTGATATTTGATAGGCTAGATATATTAAATGCCTTCACTACTTACAATAATTAGTCAAAGAGCATCTGTCTATAAAGTAAAAATCTAAAGTCTCCCTCAGTCCTCACTCCAACAGTCCTCACTCCCGTCTCCTCCCCCCCCCCCCCCGAGGTAACTACTGTGTACCACAGAATGCACAGTCTCCCGGACCTTTACTGTATCCTTACTTATAAAACTGAAAATATACATTTCTTTTGATATAAATGCTATTGCCCTACATATATTGTTCTCTGACATGTTCTTTTCAAAAACCATGTTCAAATATCCTCTGCAATCACATGCCCTTTACTTAATCTTTCTGCTATTGATGAATAGTTAGACTGTTTTTTTTTCTTTCTTTTGTTCTTATTTTAATATTATAAGTAATATTATAATGACCACTATATCCATAATGTGCAATTGTTCTTCAGGCTAGATTCTTAGAAGTGGGATTGTGAAATCAAAGGGATTTCACATAAAAACTTTATAGAGATTGACAAATGATCTTTTAATGTGGCTGAACCCATTTATATTCCCACGGAGACTGTGTGCCAGTGCTTCTGTGCCAATGCTGAACATTATCAATCTTTTAAAAATTGCTGTGCTGTGGGGCACAGTGGCTTATGTCTAGCACTCTGGGAAGTTGAGATGGACAGATTGCTCGAGCTCAGGAGTTTGAGAGCAGACTGAGCAAGACCAAGACACTGTCTCTTCTAAAAATAGAAAAACTAGCTGGAAGTGGTGGCAGATGCTGAGGCAGGAGGATCTCTTGTGCCCGAGGGTGAGGTTGTTGTGAGCTATGATGCCAGAGCACACTACCCAGGGCAACAGAGACTCTGTCTTGATCTATCAATAAAATTTGCTATGAATGAGCTCTAATTTTAATTTGCACTTCCCAGATAGCTCTCTTTCTTATCTTTTGGTATTGACCAGATCTATTTACATACCAAAATTCATATGTATTTACTGATAAAATTATATGATGTCTGAGGTTTGCTCCAAAAATAATATAAAAGAGAAAAAAGCAGTGGGAATGAAGTGGATGAAACATTTTCATATACTTACTGGTCATATGTACTTTTTATTCTATGAATTGCCTTTTTGTGTCCTTGGTTCATTTTTCTATTGGATTATTTATCCAAAATTAGTAGCGAAAATCTGAGGACTGAAAATGTTAAGGTAACTTGTCTTGGACTGCCACAATTAGAAAGTGGCTGAGCTGGGACTTAAGCTTGGTTCTGCCTGTCTCTAAAGTGCTCAAACACCCGGAAAGGTTATTCTGCCTTCTGAGATATGGTCAGATGGACGGAAACCTAGGCTGCATAAGGAAACTAGTATCACTAAAAGCGCTTCTTGCTTTTACCTGAAACAACCGGCTATATGTTGCAGTGTTCAGGGACCACCAGCTAGGCCCAGGAGGTCGGGGGAATCCAGGGGATGGGCCTTGCCATCGGACCACCTTGCCAACAACCATGACCGTGGCCCTGGCTACCCACTCTACTGCCTTTAGGGATTACGTGGCCCCCAAAGAAAGCCAGGACTAAATAGCAACCATGGTTTGTGGCCATTTCCTTACTAAGCCAACTGGAGCTAGACAATCCCTGTATTTTGGTGCAATTTATTTTCCAAAACCCAAACCTAAAACTCCAGACTGCCCCCTGACTTGGCAGAGTTCAGCTGCATGGGTGGAGAGGGAATGAGCAGGCAACTGCTGCTGTCAACTCATCTGACATCCTGCCAGGGCCATCCTACCATTGTGACAGAACAATGCCATCTCTGTCAGAGGAGGTTTGCAGCCTTGTCCTTTGGTGTCTGTCAGGGATTTAGCTGGTGGCTCCTCAGCAGGCCTACGGGACTGTGTGCAGGAGGAATGCCTTCCCTATAAATAGAAGTTGTTCACAGGGCTTTCACTGGGCTGGCATCCTGCACAACATCAGCACCAAGTTGTATATTCTGTACAGGCCCAGCTGCAGGCGTGATGGTGCTGATAATCTGGGGAGGGAGGCTGGTACTGTTGGCAGGTAGCTGTTTGGATCCCGTAGCCTGGGACCATCACAGAGTAGCCTTGGCAGCTGCAGGTGGTCTCACTGGGTATCCAGGCAGGTCAGAGATTTTGTTGCCTGGCAAGAAAATGAACTCAATTCTCATCGTCAGTCCAGACTCGCTGACCCATCTTGACACTGATTCTAGTTGTGTCTTTGCAAATGGGCTACAATGACAATGACTTGGGGCTCCCTGAGGTGACACAGACCCTGATGGAAGGAGATAGGACAAGTATCATCTGGTCCCAATCAGAACCCAGTTCTGCCACCAGAAAGGTGCCAGAGCTTTATCACAGCTCTCTCAAGTCCAAATTCCCATTCCCGTCTTTGGATACAGCAGGGAGACGTCACCCTAGATTTGGAAACTAGGCGACTTCAGTAGAGTTATGCCACCCTGTCTCCCATACAGAACATTTTTTCTCCCAGGACATCCTGCTGGAAGGACGCAGTTTCTGAGTCTTCCCAGCAGGCAGCCTTAGAGAGTAGCACCAGCCTCCAGAAAGTGCTCTGATTCTGAAAAGCCTCTACCCTTAGATGAAAATGACACAGAAAGCAGAGGGACTATGGCACCCCCCCTTGCCTTCCCATGAAAATGTATCTGCTTTCAGTTTTTCTAAACTTGTGATGACACTTGTAGAAGGTCCTCTAGGGATTGTGGTGTGGGAACACAGAGATCTGTGCCTTCTACCCATGTTGCTATTGCTTGATATGTCCAAGAAGCCTGAAGACTTCCCAACACTTCCAACTCCTGGAGGCCTGAGGACACAGGCAGGCAGCTCTCAAGGGCTGGTTCTCATATGTTTTGACTTGCAGCACACGGATGAATGAGTGCATGCTAGTCGGAGAGCCCAGCAGACCCCATGTCCCCAGGGAGGAGTTGCCTTTCTTCTCTCTATACCTCTCATTCACTCATCCTGCACAGGTTTCTTGAAAGCCAGCCCCGTCCTAAGCACTGGGGATCAGTGAAGATCAGGACTACCCTCATGCAGTCTGTGGTCCAGTGACACAGGGAGACAATAACAAAGAAATGAGTTTAGGATCACAACGCTTAGATAATGGTGGAAGTGTTATCTTGTTACTATTACACTAGTAAGTGTTATCGTGAACCGGCCAATCCAATGCTACAATCGTATCATGGAAAGCACAGTGAATTTCAGGAATTCTGATTTCAAAGGGCTTGCTTGTCCTCTTGTGATATTTCCATTTTTTTTCCTTTGGGGGCCAATAGATGTGCTGAGGGTAGAGTTGTAGTTTTTAGACATAACAAGACACTGTTGCCAAACATAATTCAGCCTTTGTTCACGATTATTTCCCAAGTGCTTCAGAGGTGATGGGACAGCCTGTGATGAGAGATACTAACTATGCTTTGGAGTCAGGCACAACCAGCTTCTACTCCCAGTTCCGTCCCTGTGTGAGCTTAAAGGGGTGGCTTTGCTTTCAAGATGTTAATGGAGATAATTGTGGCAGCTCTATAAGGACTTTTTCTTTTGTGGAAAGAAATGTTATCAGGACCCTGAAGGCAGTTTTGCCCAGCATCTGGCACTGTCACCTTGTGACAAATCCTGACACCTCTTGACATGGGAAGCTGGAGGCCAGCTCAACCCCAGGGTTTCTCAAACAGTGATCCACAGACCACAAGCATCTGTGGATGCTATGAGAAGGCCCTCCAGGGATCATGGGGACTGGTAAACACACAGGGTCCCTTGTGCAGCAGTCCACTACGGTGCAGCCCGACAATTTGCATGTTTCAGAGGCCCCTCACTCAAGTTTGAGATTTGCTGCTCCACAGTTTTGATTGGTGGCCTGGGCTGTTACCCTGAAGGTCACAGAAATTACTTTTTAATGGCAAACTTCTTTTTCTTTCTTTGAGACAGAGTCTTACTCTGTTGCCCTGTATGGAGTGGCATCATAGTTCACAGCAACTTCAAACTTTCGGGCTCAAGCAACCCTCCTGCCTCAGCCTCCTGAGGAGCTTAGCTGGGGAATACAGGCACCCTCCACAACATGCAGCTATTTTTTCTATTTTTAGTAGAGATGGGATCTCGCTTTTGCTCAGGCTGGTCTCAAACTCCTGAGCTCAAGCAATTCATCCCCCTTAGACTCCCAGAGCGCTGGGATTACAGGTGTGAACCACCACACCTGGCTAATGGTCAACTCTTAACATAACAGCTTTTACAGATGTGGAGACTCACCTTACCCACAACATCCTCACCAAAGTACTTGACATATAGGAGGAGAGACATGAAGTCACCCAGGACCTTAGCCTTCCTCTGTCCTGGCTAAACCATCTCCACTCAGCACCTGAGGTCACCCAAAGGAGTTACCCACCCTGTTTGGGAGCATGGCAGTTCCCAGCTGATGTCCTTTCTGGTAGGTCAGGAGGGATCTTCCTTGTAGGAGGGGCTAAGGAGCCTTCACGGGCAGAACTCATCTCAAGAAGACATGTCAGGCCCCCAAACTGAGTTTTCAGGGGATAATGACAAGGATATATGAAAAGGTGATCCTGAGTCTGTCACTCAGAGTGAAGCCCAACTTTATGCATTTATGTTTCTTTGGTGAGTGGCTGGAATAAAAGAAGAATAAATGAAAGAGCTGAAAACAGACAATGACTGGCATTGGCAACGACTGGTTACAACATCCATGCCCACACCCAGGGCCTCACCACCTCACACCTGCAGGCTTGGGCAGACCCTGGGGGGTGGCGGCCCAGAGTGAGCTGGTTGGGTGGATGGCCACTGTGTGTGCTAGTGGCACTGGGGCTCTGCAGCGACCCCAGAGACAGTTGTGGGACAGTGCGTGAAAGAGAACACCAGATGCCACAAACGACAAGCATATTTGAGTCAGCAGCCCTGGAGGACCACCCATAGCACACTTGGGAGCAACTAAGGAGGGCTGGGAATCCCCGAAGTAGATGTTAGAGAACTTAAATTTTTGACTATTGACTTACTCTGTTCTCCCCCTCAGGTTGGTGTGGTTTGGGGAAGATGGATGACATCAGCAAATGTTCTGAGGTCGGGAAACAGAATTAGTCACCCCGCCTGCCCCAGAGTATGAATTCTCTAGTTTCTGCCTCCTTGGTGACATCACTGCTCCAAAGTGTAGCATACTGTGGTGCCAGATGAAAAGTTCTATCTCTAGAGGATTTATACAAGGTGTCATTATTTTGACAATGGAATAGCAGACCAAAGTCACTTATTTCCCAGCAGCTGCCCTGGAAAGCTCTTCCGAGGCACTGGGCAGGCAGGTGTCCTCCAGGGAGACGAACTCTCAGTGGCAAGAAGTATAGTTGACTCAGCATTTGTTTTCTTTTGTCGAAATTCTATCTATAGTCACCAGCACTGGCTTCTAGATTGAAGTTTTCAAGAACACGTAGCTAGTTTTGTTTGTGCTCTCCCAGAGCATAAGAGTATGGGATCAGAGCAGGGTTTGAAATGCACCCCAGAGAATACTCTTTTATGCACTAAGCAAAGGCTTGGCCAGAGTTCTAAAGAGACCAGACTCTGCAGTTGGATTTGATGAGTTCATTAGCATCGACCTAGATGACATTTTTGGCTTGCTTCTGGATGACAGATTTCTTTCAAAAGCTTATGAGGAGTATGCAAAGAAAATTCTTCCCACCCACCATGAGGAGGACACTGGTTTGTTTCCAGAATCAAATCACTCACTATCTCACTCAGTCCCTCCTGTAACCAATTACAGGAGCTATTTAGGAGCTGGCCAGGGCCAGAAATGGAGTCTGTGAAGGAAGGGGAAATCAAAGGAGACCAGGAAAGTTTAGCTCTACTGCCAAGCACAACCCACTTCTCAGCCACATCTCAGTTTTAGGCTAGGGGGAGGAACAGACAGGAAGGTGGGAGAAAGTGAGCTAACCTGCTAACAGCCCTGGTGAGGATCTGGTCAACTCTGCTCATACCAAGCCAAAAGAGCAGCAAGGAACAGTTAAAACTGCTTCTTGTCCTCCTCCCAGAAAACATGGCCAGGTGAGTGTCATATGCTTTCATCCTCTTCAACAGATTGGCAAGGGCCCTCGAGCTGAAATCTCCATAAAACACCAAAGAAACTGACCTGAGTCGATAGCTGACTTCATTCATCCCTTGCCCTACTGTTTCATCACCCTCCTCCTCACTCTTCTACATGCTTCTAACAGGGAGGAAAGGAAGAATTGCTAAGGTTAGGGTCCAGGGTTCCCTCCAAGCCCTGCCAGAGCTGCCACATACAAGCCAGCTGGCAAACTGAGCAGACTGAATCAGGGTCATTTTTCATACAGGGATTTTTCTGAGTACAGTTTGAAAACCAAGGCCACTGGCAAATATGAAGGACATACTTTTGAAGTAATCATGTTGTCTCCTAAAAAATTTGATGACACCCCATATTCAATTCAGATGATGAACTCTGAATTACAAAGTGGTCCAGGTCAGGCAAGGTGGGAGAGCAGAGGATGGGGAAGGGCGAGAAAGCCACACCCAGGGACACGCACCTAACCGGTGCAGCATCCAAGACAAAATCCCGCTGCACAGTGAGATCTGAGGGGAGACTGTACTTTTCACGGCCTTTCAGTTACTAGATTTCTATTTCTGATAACAGGGAATACTGAAGTCAAAATTTTTAAAATGCTGACTTTCCGGAACATTCTAAGAGTGGATCCTTTTATCAGTTTATATTTTTTTAGCCCTTTGCAGCCCCGGGCTCAAAGTGCCCCTTAACATTTCTGAGTAAAAGAAACTAAAAATCTGAAAGACCAAATTCATAAGGGAAGCAAATGTCAGACCCAGAAAACCACCGTTTCCACCGTGTGACACCCACTTTCCAAAGGAAATGTGTGCTTTATGCTCCCTGGAGTATCTATGTTTCCATAGGCTTGCTTTTGACTCACCTTTTCTGCGTTCCTCTCTATCACTTGTGCATCATTCAGAATACAAATCCCCAGCGGGACCTGGAGGGCCCCAGGCACTAGAGAACTGTGTGATGACACTCAGGAATCTTAGAAGAAAAACAGATTTGGGGCGGCAACATTTCCTATGGAATACTGATTTGGGTGGCCTTTCTTTTCCTATATTAATGGAGGCAAAACAGTAGCAGGGATGATCCAAACCAGCAGGTGAGCTCAAAAGCAAACCAAGTGTGTGTAGTCTCCAATTTCCACTCATTCCTTCTGCAGAATGTTGTAAGACGAGCATGGTAGTCACAGTGGCAGGGGTGCTGAGGACGCCTGTACAGTGCTGCTGTGGTGTGGAGGTGGGAAAGGGAAGGGTTGGAGGCCGCATCCGAGTGAAATGCACTTGGATGGCTGGGGCGGAAGCATGGATTGAGACCCAAGTCCTTGGTGTGGGACGGTGCCTCATCTAAACTTCATCGGGTGTCAGCGCACCAGGAGAGCTTTTTTCTTGCTCTCAGACCTCACCCTGACTAAAGAGTGAATTTCTACTGCTGATTGTTTCAGAGAAAGTTTGGGTAAAATTTATTGTGAGGAGGGGGGACACTTAGAAATGCCTGTAATGCCCTTATAAATGGCTGTTCAGGGGACAAGATCTAGATGCAGAAAGGGAGGCAAACTGGTTTTTTCTGCTGTCTTGCCCCTGCCTGAAGATCCTCTGATGTTATAAAACCTGTTTCCCCTGCTCTTCCATCCACTTTCACAAATCTTTGTATGGATACTTGGGGGTGGGGTGGGGGGGGAGTATCTATTATCATCCTAATCCACACACCTCAGCCAACCTGATCAGGAGGAAGGCAGAGCTGAAGAGACATTCTCGGCATTCCATCCTGTGCTGGGGCAACCACATACGTGAGCAGCATTAAGGACATGAAGTTTAAGGGCAGGGCCTCTGTAGTATTGTGTGAAAAGAACCAGAGATTTCATTAAGAATAAGAATAACTCTCATGACATTCTTTATTCAGAGCAGATTAGTTCAGAGCACTCTGCAGCCAAACTGCCTGGGTTTGAATCCCGACTGTGGCACTTAATAGCTGTGTGAACTTGTGAGAATTCCTTAACTTCTCTGTGCCTAAGTTTCTTCATCTGTAAAGGTGGATATTAATCATAATATCTATACTGTAAGACCATTAAGAGGATTAGCTGAGTTAAAAGGAACTTAGTACAGGGCAGTGCCTGTGGCTCAGTGGGTCAGGCACCGGCCCCATATACCGAGGGTGGCAGGTTCAAACCTGGCCCCAGCCAAACTGCAACAAAAAACAGCCAGGCGTTGTGGCTGGTACCCGTGGTCCCAGCTGGAGGTTGCTGTGAGCTGTGATGTTACAGCACTCTACCGAGGGCAATAAAGTGAGACTCTGTCTCTACAAAAAAAAGGAACTTAGTACAGTGCATGGTACTTGGCAAGGACTACACAGAAGTTTGTAAAAATAAATTTTTGTATGTAATAGTATACACAACTTGTGCATATTTATGTAACACTGTTGGCTTCATAATAAAATTATTGAAAAGTCATCAGGTTATTCCATACATGAAAATATGGTCTCCACTAGCCAGGATTAAAAATTATCATTTCAAAATCTAATGGTGCTAGTGAAACTTAAATTGCCAAGAGTTAAGATGTTTTTCCAGGGAGATGGGGCTTCCATTGTGCCTGGGACATGTGTGTTGTCCTTTCTACTGATACCCCTTCTTAGCAAGTGAAAGGAGCCTGGGATCCTTGGGTCATCCAAATCACCCACAAAGGACAGTCTTCAGTACTGTTTGTGTCATGGGTGAAAGCCTTCCTCAGGTTCAGTAAAAACTGCACAGAAGGGGCAATGGAAAGAGAAGGGAGGAAAGCCTTTACATGGTTTCCCTTCCTGAGCTTTGTTGAGCTGAAGGGAAACCTAGGGCAGCTCTGGGGGCCTCTGTGGACTCCTAAGGCCGCTGCTGTTTCTGGATTTGAACTCGGGGTCTGTAAAACCTGTGGCCATTACTGCACGGTGTTCTTGGTTCATGTACTGTAGGGACCCCCAGAAATGTACCAGTTTTTTAGGGCTTCCAAATGTCTCCCAAAAGATGCTCAAATCCTTCCCCACCTCACCCTCAGGGAGCCAAATTTTGATTCTCAGTAGATACCTGTGGTTACAGTACAGCCCCTGGCACCCTGAAGTTCTGTAGGAAGTCGCAGTTTCATAAAGTCAGGGGCTAACGAATACTTCAAAAGGCTCCAGCCTACAGAGCAGCCTTTCTTTTCACCTTGCACCAAACAAGATGCCATGTGCCTCCCACCGCATCTTTGGCATTTCCCCAGCTCTTCTCAGTGTGAGCTAAATGCCACACTTTATTGATTGGTCAGTAAGTCATGTTTATCAAGCTGACAACGTGTGATACAAGGGTGTGGGAGCAGCAGAGAAAGGTGGGTGAGCAGAAGAAAAAAACAACCAAGTCAAACATTAGGGTTTACAGATAGAGAAAAGGGCTCCACATTGTCCTCTCCCACACACAGTTGGGCTCTTCACACCTCTTTCCCCATCCTGGATATCTGTGAGGAGATGGGTGCTGTGGCTACCCAGGACTCAGAAGGCCTTTCTTTATGTGGTGCTGACCTCTAGAGGCTTCCAATTAAAAAGCATCCCTAAGGACCAACTTGATTTTACTACTGGTTTTTACATCCCACACTGCTCGCCTTATTTCCCTAGAAAATAAGGTGGAGAAAATATCTCTGCAACTTTAAATGCTTCCTCAGAGGAAATGCCCACCTTGTTCTCTGGCTGCCTAACTGCAGTTTGCAGACGTTATTACATACGAATAAATGTCATTGTTTTTCACTCCCCAAAGGGAAAAAGGTGGGTCAGAGATAAAGTATTTCCAAGTGTTTTGCCTGTTACAGTTCTACAGTGCCAGCTTCTCAGGATGCATTTCATGAGTTTCCAAAGTACCAGAGGGCCAAGGCTGCCCAGAGGAGAAAGGCCCAGTTCAGCAGTGCACTCGGCAAAACTATCCTCCAGACACTCTGGCACACTCTGGTACAGCAAGTCCAATTGGTTCAACCTGGGTACAGGGTCCAAATACTAGGTAGTGTGTTTCGGGTTTGTTTTGTTTATCTTTGCTGTACTTCTACTCACAGGTGTGTACAATGAGCACAGACCAGTGTGGCGTCCCGCTCAGCCTGACTTCCCTCTGGAAATACAGCTCACTTCTTAAAAAATGAGATTGGTTGATTACATCCCTAAGCAAAACATGCCACATATTCCTACTTTGTTCTAGCTTCTGATTCCTTACTATTGCTCACAAAGAGAAAGGAGCTCCAGGAAAGCAGCAGAAAGCATTCAGAGATGCTGGCACTTGGGCTAATACACACACACTATATTAGTGGGGAGAAGGAGGGTCTTCATTTCTAAAAGGGGTCCTAGGGAAAATGGGTTCGAAATCAGAGGCATACAGTTTTGCCAATTCTAGCCACACAGCCTGGTTTTGTGAGACAGTGTTTCCCTTATAACTGTCTCTAACCCACCCTCCCTAACGATCCCACTGGCCAAGACAAGGGACCTTCCTACAGTGCTAGTGCCCGTAGGGAGCTCGGGAATGAATCCCCCTCTCTTTATTTTTGCAGATGAGGAAACCAAGACTGGAGGTGGGTGGACAGAGGGGACATGCCTAAGGTCACCCAGTAGCCAGGGACACCTCTGGGCTAGAACGTTTCCCCCCAGCCAAATGATTTCAGAATGATTAACTGCAAAGGAGAAATGTGGGTATTTCTAACACAGGTCCCTGCTCTTAGATAAAGGGAACAATCTGCACTTTATAAACTCTATCAGTAAGAGTGATGGGGTAACAGTAGAAGAAAGGAATTCTCCTAAGTAAGGCTTTGTGTGTACCACCCTCTGCTATGTTGGACCAGTGAGTCTGGAATGCTTACACAGGCCCGTCACTTGAGTACAATCTCTGACAACAGCCACATGGAAAACAAAGAACCACAAATTAGGTTATCTAAAATACACCAGAAGCCTCTATGCTGTGTCTATTAAGCCAATCTCAAATTTAATTTAATCTATGGACATCCATTCATTTGGAGAACGAAACTTACTCTTAATCAAATAATAGAATTTACCACTAACTTTCAGATTTATTTAAATGCCATTGTCAGTGAATAGCAACAACCAGAAAGAAAGTGGTAAGGGAGTGGTGTCATGTCATTGTAGAAGGACCAGAGAATACACATTTCTCACTGGTGTCCAAAAGATTCCTAACTAGGCTAGAAAAAATAGGATTGTCACACACAAAACTAAAGTGCCAGTTCAAGGGAAGAGTGGAAAATTATTAAGTACTGGTTAATCAGTGCTGGTCCATCAGAATGGACATATTAATGCCTCCAGACACATAAATCGTTACCTCTTGGATCCAGGACAGTGTTTCACGCTCTCTCCCCCATCTCCCACCCCCCACCACAGTCCCTGTTCTCATTTACAAATCAGGGGGTCCTTTAGGACCATACATCCTGGAGAGAGTAAAAAAAGAGGCCAACACCACCAGAGTTTGGAAGGCTCTTTAATAGCAAGCTTATGGTAATTCCATTGTGAATGATGCCCTCCCTCTGGGCGGGTGCAGGTGTAGGTGGGTTCAATCTAGAATTTACACTGTTTAAAGCATCTAACAAAGGGCAACAATTTTTGGCAACCCATTTCACAGTTTTGTAATTTACAAGAGATTTCTTTGAAAGGAAATATGAAGGCAAAGAAAGCACACATACCCTACACGAAATAATTCTTGCCTAAAAAAAACCCCTTGCTTTTGCTTCTTGTGTAGATGGCTAAATTTTGCTCTTCATACACAAATTAAGACTGCATCACAGATAGTTATATCAGTTCTAGCACTAGACTTACTTCCTCCTCTTAAAAGCTGACATTTTGGGCCGGGCGCAGTGGCTCACGCCTGTAATCCCAGCATCTGGGAGGCTGAGGCAGGTGGATGGCTTGAGCTCACGGGTTGGAGACCAGCCTGAGCAAGAGCAAGACCCCATCTCTAAAAATAGCTGGGCATTGTGGCGGGCCCCTTAAAGTCCCAGCTACTTGGGAGGCTGAGGCAAGAGGATTGCTTGAGCCCAACAGTTTGAGGTTGCTGTGAGCTAAGATGCCACTCAACCAAGGGCAACAAAGTGAGACTCTGTCTCAAAAAAAAAAAAAAAAAAGCTGACCTTTGCACAGAGCATAGCACTGCACCTTCATCTGCCTAAACATCAGGAGAAGGTGAATCTAAAGAACAAAAACAAAACAAACAAACAAAAAAAAAAAAACAGGAAAAGGCAGTTTATACAAAGAACTGACTGGCAGCTTTCTCTCTGGTACCAAACAACTTGAATACAGTTCTAAGCAAATTAAATGTTTATTTTTATGCGGCCTGGCACACACTTTTAACTGCTTGTGCCTATTCAAGAGTGCTTTAAATGGGGTTTCTAACATGAAATGCTCATAGGTACTGTATTTTTGTAATCCAAATCTAAATTAAAATATAAAAGACGATGTATTATTTAACAATTTTCCCGGTGAGCAGGAGCTATAGATATTTTACCATGGACACCACAGGCTACAGGCATTCTGGCAAGTTTTAGAATTACTCTATAAAATGTAAAAGGCTTCAGCTTTCTGTGTCATATCTGTTATCACATAACCAGGATAACTGACTTGGTCTTTATAAAAGAGGATTTCAGTTTTTAATTCCAAAAAATGTTTAGGCTTCTCTGAAGACTAAGCAATTGGCAATGGGATCTCTTTAGAGTTAACGCTCACTACAAGGAAGAGGGGCCTGAGACCCACTGAATTTTATTTGTGCTCTTTCTACACACTTGAAGAACTGTGGAGGAGGAAAGCCCTGCCTTCTAGCCTGAGGGCAAATTCCTAACCATACTCTCCTCCCAGCCACCTCTGAGACCTGAGTGTGACTCCACGGTTTACCTGCCAGGTAACTGGGGTCCCTCTCAGATCTGTCTGCACTTGGGGGAGACAGGCTTCTCTGGATGGCAGCTAGTTTTATGGAGGGAAAGAACTCCCCCAGATTAGGAGGACCCTTGCTGTCTCCTCGGCTGGGGAGCATTTTTAAAGTCACAAAGCCATTGCCAACACAAGGCTCTGCCTCTCAATATGGTCAGTACCTTTGCGGACAGAAGGTCTCTAGTGAAGAGAGCCATGAAAACAGTTTCCTGTATCTCATGTGACAACTGTCAGACCCTGACTCTCTCATTCTGCCTTATTCATTTCTCCACACCCCAAATTAAGTCCTGCCTATTCCTTTGTGCCTCTCTCTGTGGGAAATCAGATTTGTTCCTATCACAGCTTCCCAACTTGTGAATTTTAACATGCAAGGCATATTCCTAAAACATAAATTCTGATGATGCCTGGGATTACAGCTCCCCTAGGTCCATATACTTTGTGCTCTTATGAAAGAGAAACAATATTCAGAGACATATTGTGCTAGAGAATGGTTTCTGTTTATACATGAAAAATGATAGCAACTCCTAGAAGAGAGGTTTTCATTTAAGTACACGGGAAACCTAATTCTGGCACCAGGACACAAGGAGAATCCTTATGTAAGAGACTTTTCGTGTTCCGGCCGTGGAAAAACAAAATGTACCATGTGCTGCGATGGGGCTGGGAGATGTGAGGGACACAGGGCAACTGTTCCACAGTGGGGACAGTGGCGACAGGTGCTGTGTGGGGTCTCACCTCCTTCCCTGGCTCTGCAGTTCACTCCGATTCCCTGAAGTCTGCTCAAGATTATCAGGCAAAGCAAAGTGCCCAGGTAACTATACAAAAAATGTCTCCATGATTCACTCAAACCTGGGATGGTGGTTTTTTGTACTGTTATCATAGACATGAGCTCCAATTTCACATCTGGCCCACAGTGACCAGTGGGCAATCAAGCATTCCCCCATGCATTCTCTCTCTTACTTTACTTTCACTGTCACTTTCTCCCTGCTGGATGACGCGGCAAAAAAAGTAATAGCACTCATCTTTCACTCTCTTCCAGCTATTCTTCATGCAAATCTCTTCCTCTCAGTCAGGTTAAACACAGACCAGTTCCAAAGCCCCAGTCTGCCAGGGAACAAGGAAAAGCTGTGCCTCTCGCAGGCAGAGCATATACAGTTGAGACAAAGCCATCTCCTGGGCCTCACTTTACCCTCTCCTCTAAGGAATAGAATTTCATCAGCCCTGCAGTAATGGGTCCTGGGGCTTTGGACATTCACAGCCCAACACATCCTAAGGTAGTTCTAGGGCCAGTATCCTAAGGGCAGCATCATGGCAAGATCCCAGATGTATTTCCTTCTCGTGTCCCTAAGAGCTTCCCTGACTCACACACATGTCACGGGGCAGGAATGGAGGGCAGCATTTACAGCTGGAAGGGCAAACACCCTTTGTTCACAAACTGGTTAAGTGACTTATCCAGGTCACACCAAGTCGATACTAGAACCCACGTGTCCCTCCTACATCCGAGGGATGGTCCTCCCACCACACTGCTGCTGCCTCGTGGTGAGTGTGTTTGTACATAGGAAAGGTCAGGAACATGTTCACCATGGGACCATCTCTACAGCAGAAACCACAGGCTGCCTGGCCTCACCACCCTCCAGGTGAAGCTCTGCACATGTGTACCAGCACTGGGGACTTACGCAGGCAAGCAGGGAAAAGGAAGTTTTGGGGGCAATCTGATTTGTTAAAGCCTTCTGGGGTTCTGCCATGGAAAATAAGTAACCTTCTCTATACCCTACCCCTAGGGCAGAACAAAGACCAGAATTCTCATTAGCCCACTGAATGAGTCTATCTGAGTTCAATTTTTATAAATAGAAAACATTAACATAATACCGACATGTATTTGGTCAAAGTCTAAACACTTTTTCAATAAAATACACTTTATGTTATTGACAATATCCATTCAATTTCCAAATATATGTAAATTTAGGTTTTAAGCCTATAAAACTGTATAAAATTCCAGTTTACCTTCAGAATGGAGCAAGCTAGCCAAGCATCTTCATTTCGTTTGCAGAAGTCACTGTTGAAGGCTACTGTGTTAAAACGGAGGTTACCAAACCTGGTAACCTACATAACCTACAGCTCATAAGCACCTTTGTTCATAAACAGAGCAGGTTAGAACACAGGCAGGGCCACAAAGAGTGGAATATGCTCCCCCCCATCCAAATACTTAGTTTTGTTTTGCTAATAGGCTACCCAGAAGGAAAGTCATTTTACTTGAAATTAACCTTTAAGATGTTTTTCTAAGAAAAGGAAAGATATGGGTACTGAAGCACAGATGGAAACTACTGTGGCATTATTTTACCAGATGACCTAGAACTGCAGTACACTGTGTTACCACGAGCAGCCAAACTTCGCACACCCCTGATCAATGAAACAGAAAATGTTGAGACGATCAGGTTTAGACCCACATGCCTGGAGATACACAAGGCTCCCTAAGTTCTGTGGCCTCTGCTGCTGCTGATGTTGTTTTCAAAATTCAGAATCAGAACTTTGACAACCTAACCAGCATGTGTGTATGTATTTAAAACATTCCCACCGCAGATGGTAGGTTTAGTCAATTATTAAAAAGGAGGCATTCCACATCCTAAATTATTAGAACCAGAGACATTGAAGGTTCCAAGAAAATGAATGTTTCAGATAATTCCAAGTTAGCATTATAAAGGATTTCCCCAGTATGTATTTTTTGGCTAAATGATGACAGTCATATTTCCGATTATGCAAGTTGTTCCTGTGAGTTATCTGAGTATCTTGATCATTAAGATGTCCTCTTTTTTAACCACACTAACCCATGATTAAAAGATACCTTTCACATCCCTTTAAAAATTTACTGGAATTGGGTCCCTTAAAGTACTTGATTATAATTTTTTTTTTAATAAATTACACAATGGAATCCTTTTCTTGAGTTTTTTTTTTTTTTTTTAAATAAAAGATTAAGAAAGTATAGAAGGATTCTATAATATTTTTTAAAACTTTTTATCCTGGTTTATTTTCCTTTTAAATTTATGTATGGCTTCAAAGATTAAGTGGCACTTGGATTCTGGATGTTTTCATGATTTGACAAGTTGCCATCTCATTATAAAGAGAGAAGGTCAATGTTTCATTTCATATATAGGATGGTTTATAAACATTTTAAAGAAATCAGTAATTTATGTCTTTCACCCCATTTATATTTCCATGATTAGACTTTAAATGTGGCTTTGGAATTAGCACATTTTGAAACAATTGAACAAGCAAGTAACATTTATACCTAACCATGAACCAGTTGCTACATACCCAGGTACTTCAGTAATGGCAAAACACTTAAAGGCTTCTCCACCTCTCTTACCCTCTTAATCCAAAGCTAAGTAATTATCCTTTTCTGCCCTTGTATTTGCACTTGTGCAGTTTAATGACTAGATATTAAAACTCATGCTTTATTAGCAAAACCTTTCACTTACAGACACTTAAAAAGTACATAAAAAGTGCAGACTGCCTGTCTTCTCTGCCACACTTTCCCTCAGTAAGGGCACCTGTGAGGACTCAACGCATATCCTTAATACATTCAAAGTTTTCTACATTCGAGTCAGCGAATGTTAATTCTCCAAAATAAACTCAAGAGAGAATAGTCAGCCAAAAAATGGACTCTAAATTCAAAATGGCAAAGGCTACCAAGACAACTCCATAGAAACCCCAATGAAGCAGGAGTGAAATTCAGGTCACTTCTGAGCACAGCTCATCACAGATATTTAGTGGTCGTTAAAAAGGTATTTCATTTTAATTTGGATGCTGGGAGCCAGACGTCCTGTTTCAGAGTATTAATGCAAAATGCTAACCCAGGAGCACGCAACCCCACCTAGGTACCACAGGGCTCACTCTCCTTCTCCAGTGAGAGCCCTTGGAGGTTTACTGCTGGCTGACCCCCATCTGGGGGTGGTCCGCCTCTGGCTCCTCCTCTTCCACGTCTGCACTGTATTCTTCAAATGCATCATCATCTGCATCTGGGAGCCCCAGCAACTATAAAGAGAGAACAAGAGAGAAGCAGCTGTGAAGGCCACATGGACCACAGGTAAAATGATGACCAAAGGCATGTGATCCAAATCAAACTGCACTTAATAGGACTTGACTCAGAAGCCACATGTGTCCTGGAAGAGTCAACTATTCCCACAATTCTTTTTCGAAACCTAGAAATGTTAGTTGGTTTTATTAGGGAGCCTGGGGAGTCTCTATTTTTAAATATCAAAACATGGCATCACATACCACCTATGTGCAGAGATGTAACACCTGTGTGCATGCACACACATCTGGGACATTAGCAGCCGTACAAGATGAAGAGTTCTGTCTCATGGAGATGTCAAAAGTCTATTCTCTATTTTCTCTCTTAAAAACACATAATGTTATTATTTGTAGCACATTTCTAAAAATGTGAGACAACTAAAAGATTCAACAACCAAATGGTTAAATAAATTATGGTATATCTGTAAGATGGAATCTTATACATGTACTTGAAATAACATTTTTGAATAATTTAATGATAAAAAAAATCTGCATGGAAGTACAATAAGAGCAGAATAAAATTGCATTTTGATTATAATACATATTTTCTTAAAATGTGTATATATATATATATATATATAATATATGCATAGAAAAAGGATTTCAATGAAATACATCCAATTTTAAGAGGGTTTTTTTTTAGACTGTAGGATTATGGGTTAATTTTGTTTTTTTTTTTTTTTTAATTTTCCAAATGCTGTATGATTATTATCAGAGAAACTCATAATAAATTCACAATAAACATTTTTTTTGAATCACCACTGGTCTTTGGCTAGAGATGGAGTGCTGTTTGCTAGGCCTGATCAATATTAAAGGCACCTTCTCAGGCAGGTAGGAAGCCACAGCCCCTGGCACTCTTGGGCCTGAGATAACCAGGCTTCCATTTCACAGTTCCTGGACAAGAGCTACAGTCTGCTCATGGCCAAAGGACGCCTTTACAGAGGAGCAGGCAACTTTACTGAGCAACCCTAATGACCCAAACACTAACCTCATTAAGACATGAACAGTAGGACTGGACATTCTGTCATTCTGTTTCTTTGCACTACCTCCTTTTTCCTTCTAGTCCCTCCCACTGCTAAAACGGAAACTTCACTCTGAAGTTCCAGCTGCAGCTCCAGCACTACAAAGGCACTTAGGACAAAACCATCAGCCAAGCATTGTTGGTCACACTCTGCATGTGGCCTGCCAAAGTGCACACAGCCCACTGCAGACATGTGCTTTCCGTAAGCTCGGCAGGTGCAGCTGCCTCAGAGACGCTGCTACCGTAGAGGGGAAGGGTGGGGAGAGTGGGTCTCAGCTTGTCCATCCAGACAGGGCAGAGATTCTGGGTATGCTTGGGAGAACAGGGAAGCTTCTTTTTCTTGCTACTGACTCCTTTCCAGATTTTGGTGTATGGAATAAAAGGCAAAGTTTGTCTCCAAAAAGAGAGAAAATGATGGCTGGTCACAATGAACTTTGATGGTGACTACTATTTTGGTTGTCAATTTTTATTTGAAAAGCTGGACGACACAGCAAGGTGACAGTCAAATGAGTGGTAACATTTAAATAGTTGGTAACCACCAGGGACTCTAGAACTATCTCCTAAACACCGAAAGAAGATGGAGACATTCAACAATAGATGTAACTGTTGTAGTGAAGGGATATCACTTAAAAGAGAAAGGGCCAATGGGCTCCCTCTCATGTGACACATCTGGCAGATGTTGGCTGCCTGGAGCTTCAAGAAGATGCTGAGAAATGTCAGGGTCGATCTGCAGTGGCAGCTATGGGTAAAGAGGGCACAGCCACGGCCAGCATCTATGTATGTACACCATCCTCGTCCTCAAGAGCCATGCCGTGGATGGTTCTCCATGATTCTGCAAGGTGACATGTGCTGCCCCAGACCATGGGTAGCACCAAACACCCTCCCACTCTGCACTTCAGGGGGCCTATGGAAGGGGATCCAGCTGGTTACCACCCTCCTCTATCTCCAGCTCCCTACCTTAGATGTGAATCCAAAGCACCTAGGTATAGTTCCTAGTGCATCAGCCATGGGGAAGGCCATTCCCTAAGGCCAGAAGTGTTCTGACTGCTTTTCCAAGAGGGGCTCACCCCCTGCCCTTACAGAAGGGAGAAGGAGAAGCAGTGCTCTGAGGTAGTTTGGGACTTTTATAGCACCTTAGTGCAGGGTCTGCAGATTCATCAAGAGGCCATGCAGAATACACATCAGGACTGGGGTCCAAAAGCCAGAGCTCTAGTTAGCTGGGGGCCTCTGCCAAGTCCCTGCTTCTGCTGTACCTCAGTGTTCTCCTCTGTAAAGTGGGAACACAATGCCTGCTCTACCTCACACAGTAATTGTGGAGATGAAGTGAGAAAGTGGCAGAGGCCGCACTCTGCAGACTGTTGAGCCTTCTGTAAATGTATCTAGCTATGTCTTCTCTCTTCTCCTATTTAAAGCACAGTTTGATGATGCAGATAGTTACTGCTGCCTCCATAAACTGCCTCCAGCCCAGGCTGCATCCCTCTCGCACCTGCTGCGCTTAATTTTTAAAGGTTGGTGGCTCTGCTGTACCGATTCATGGGGACCACCTCCCCATGAATTCTGAATTCTTGCAGAGAGCAAGAAGAGCTGAAACTCCAGCCATTGGTCTCTTCAGTCTGATCCTCAGGCTTGCATTCAGCACTGCACTAACCAAACGATTCATCACGCTTTGGATTTAATAATAGTTACTATTATTCAATTACTCTCTGTGAGGCAGCTCTACACACATTAATTCCTTTGGCCCTTGCAGTAACTCTGTGTGATAGATACCTTAAGACCTAGAGAGGCTAAGCGTCTTGGCCAGAACTTTCCCAGTCAGTGGCAGAGCCAGGATTCAAACATGGATCATCCGACTACAGACATCACTCACTTAACCACCTGCTGACCCAGGAGACTCCCATGCTCCTTCTATTAGCTGTAGGTTTCAATGTTTTCTTCTGGAAACTATATCTTTCAAAAATACATATGTGACACTAATGTCTGTGTTTATGAGTAGGTACAATTTGGAACCATGCATAGCAAGCACCAGAATTAGAATTTGCCTGGAATTCCAAGGGATAACATACAGATATGTGGTAATTTAGCATCCCTACCTATTGTGGGCAAGTCTACGTTTAACTTCTCGGTCCAAATTTTCATCAGGCAAGAAGATCTAGCAGACACAGGAGCGCAGACACAGGAGCACAGACCGGCTGGTAGGGACGCGGCAGCCCCTGCTTTTGCTGCACCCACACATGCTCACATGGAAAAGGAGATGGGCCAAAACCCTGGGGTGACTGGTAGACGTAAATTATTCCTGACACAATCTTCATTCCTATTTCAGTGAAATTTTTTCAGTTGACTAGAAAAAAAAAACAGTTTGTGCTCACTCCAAGCAAGAGCGTTAGTGTTTCCATAATCTCACTGTCCACACGCCTCCCTGTGGACAAGTATGATCACAGAAGAAATGCTAGGGCACATCCATCCAAACAGGGTTTTGCTTGAAAGGCAGAGCCACCAACCTTCAAAAATTAAAGTTCTTCAGACCCAAGAGAGTATTAGTTATCTATAGTACCCAGTCCAGGTCTTTTGGACAAAGATATGAACTACCTGGGCCATATTCAGCTGGCATTGAACATCTGCCATCTAATAAGGGACCCTCAAACTGCACAGTGGGCTGCAGTGTTTTTATAAAAGAAGTCAGTCACCTATGGCTTTGGTTTACCTAATTGCTTCAGAGGCCCCTGAGCACTCCTTCTGGGGCCTCCCCTCGTCCTTCCCCTGTGTAGGTGTATATGATTCACTCAGATTTACCTAAAATGCAGAGTCTGATTCAGGGAGTCTCAGGGGGACTTAATTCTGCATTTCTAACAAGCTCCCAGGTGATGGGATACTGCTAATCCAGAAGCCACTTTAGCTAGACTCTCAGCATTTGAGATTTTTGACACCACTTATCTTAAAGATCATGGTGCTGGGGTTCTGTACACTCAGTCTGTCTTCTCGACACTACAGGAAAAAGGTGGCAAAAAGGATGTGGGACCCAGATGGACAAGAGCAGCAGATGCGTTTTTACTTTTGGAGGTGATTGCACTTTCTAAAAAAGAGAAAGTTTGTATGCTCATGACATGAGCAAAAAGCAAAAGCAAAAAATAAACCAAAATTGCCAACATTTAATGTTCATTATGAAAACCAGATATGTGCACAATCTTTTTTCATCAGACTTTCTGACCCACTGGGGCAGCTTCCCATAAGTAGACAACAAGAAACAAGAACTAGACTTTTTCTGGATCACAAAGGATTTTCATGTGGGATTTAATCCCTGGTTCCCCAACCATTAGTGACAAATCAGAAATATCCATTTTATTCGTGCTGGTGAGGCAGAATTAGGGAATTTTTCAGCAAAAATTTTCTGCCTTTTGAGAAAAGAAATGCGGAGTCACACAGCAAACCCAAGAAGTTTAAGAAGCCACAGTGACCACAGGATCTACCGCAGGTTGGGCCGTCAACACGGCACCAACCAGCACAGCACACCAGACTGTGACAGCAAGAGGACACTGCTGCCTGCCCATCCACACTGCCCGTGAGGGCAGTGACACTCCAGGAAAGGAGTGACTCCTTGTCATGCTCACAAACCTCTGAGAGAATTTGAAAGGGCAAAGATAACATGTAGTTTTGTAGCTAAATTGGAAGTAGTAGGCTAGTTCTTCTCTCATACCCTGTTTTTTAAACCAGGACTAAGTCTGCCAGTTGTCACTAAATAAAAAACATGTAAATGTTGAGGGGGAAAAAATGAATGGCATGATCACCATTATTTAGATTCAAACAATTACCTAATGACCAGCAACTGTCAACTGAGGGTCACTGAAATAAGAAAAATACAGGGCTTCAACGACTGTCCAATTCACATTTACCAAAGCTGCTGATGGGTGTCTACAGAGCCATGACGGGTAGCAATACCTGCTCCTAGACAACCACAGCCTGCCTGGCATTGTCACTTTCACACACATACCACTTGGATATGACATGCTAGTCGCAAGAAAAATAAAACTAGGTGCACGTCATACCTGAGAGGTCATCATTAGCAAGATAGGAAGCTGCCGAAGTGGAGCTGAGTGTGGGTCAGTTGAGGGAAGACGGTGGCCACACTCAGAGTCATCTACTCATTCAATAAACATCTCCTAACACCAGACATGAGACTACCCTAAGCATGGTGTCTTTGAACTTAGACGGTCCCTTGTGTTCTCAGTCTGAATCCAAAGCTCCCCAGGAATCCATGAAGACAGTGGAATGGTAATAACCCCATTTAAAAGACAGGACACTGAGGCTGAGTGACTTGCTGGAGCAAGCCAGGGCAGGGTGATCCACTTTCCCCCACCTGGGACCTTTCTAAGGAATTTGAGTTAAGGCAGCCAACATAGGCCCTTCTCGGCCAGCCCTTTTCCCGCTCTGGGCAGGCTGAAGTCCTGCTGTTCTTCAAGCCCCAAGTCCTCATGAAGCACGGCCTGGCTCTGCTCTCAAGGAGCCCACTGATGATGATATCCTAGCACTTCTCATAGATTGTAAATGATACAGCTTCTTTAAAAAACTAACCTATTTTCTCATTATGTGATCGTTATAGAAAACTCAGAAAATATGGAAAAGAAGAAAATAGTGGATACCCATAATGCTGAGGCTCTTTGGTCAGATGCTGCTGTGGGAGGACAAGGGCATCCACTGGTTCTTCTCACGGCCCTAGCATCTAACACAGCATGTTGTGTGGATTAGGAACTCAATGAATATTATTTTTCCAAAAGCAGTGTTGATAAACTTATGACTTACCCCTCCAATGCCTTTTAAAATCCCTGGCCTCATCAGATGCTTGTTAGCATGCTGAAATCACTTAGCAAATTGTTTTCTCTGTCCACCAAAACTAATCTTCCCACAAAATGGTTTCTAAGTCCTGCTCACATCCCAACTGTATTTTATCCTCACCCTGTCTTTATCGATACTAATATTTATTTAGTGTTTACCATGGATAATAGGTTACACTGAGTACCCAACAAAAATTACATTATATAATCTTCGTGGTAACTCTAAGGTAACTATTGTCATTAGTTTCTGAATTTTGCAAATGGGGAAACTGAGAAACAGAGAGGTTAAGGAATTTGTCTAAGGTCACACAGCCAGCAAGTGCAGAATTGAGATTTGAATCCAGGCAGCCCACCTACATAGCTTGGGTTCTTTAGCATTATAGTATTCTGCTGTCGCATAACTGGGTTAGGAGAATACAAGCAACACCCTATAGTACATACTCAAAACGTCCTCTCAGATATAGTTCCCCAAAGAACCAGCAAAATGGAATAGGCAGAGCAGGGAATGGGACTCCTTCACTTATCCCGTACAGCATCTAGCAGAGAGGGGCTGGACCCAAATAAATGTTCTTGTACTGTGAGGTTTCTCTATTCATTATGTTGGCTGTCTCTCCTACCAGAAAGTTGGTGCCTTGAGTGCAAGACCGGCTTTCTGTGCCCTGCCCCCACCTCCTGCTCTGGTAACAGCCAAAGACTGATTTATTTTGTTGAAAATGTGATGAAGAAACAGTGAAAATACAGAGGAGTAAGAGGAGTAAAAAGAAAGAAAGAATTTATTTTTCCTTTTCAAACCCAGCAACAGAGTCCTTGGTGGGGAAGGAGAACTTTAACTGAGATGTCGTTTCAGCAGGGTGGACAAGGAAGACCAGGAAAGCGCACAGCTGCAGGGTCTGTGTGTCGACCATGAGCTCTACCCTGCAGGCAGCACCATCAGCAACCCAGCGGAGACTCTACTCTTGGACCCTGGATGCAGAAGTGCGTGGGCCTCAGCAAAGTTAATTGAATTTGCTTGACTGATGTCCAAAAAGGCCACAGAAGGCTGTCAACAGACAGGTGCTCATCTCTTGGGAGAGACTGCACAGGCAGAGGCTGGGCATGGGGTAGCCAAGGGAAAACAGGGGTTCAAAGCCAAGGATAGGGCTGTTCTGAGATAAGGCAGAAACATTCCTCCCAGGACTGCCCCGCTCTACACACAAAGCAGCTGCACGGATGGATGAGACCATCCCAATTTTCAGCATTTGGGTAAGGGTTTCTTCAACAAATACCACAACTGTAGCAGCAGCAATAATTCCCTATGTCTTATTTCTAAACTCAAAGCCCCCTTATAGAACACAAATACTGTTTTAGATAAATGGCACCACTGGGAAGAAATGCCCTGTTCAGTGGAGAAGGAGAGTGTGAAAGTTTTCCCACTGATCTCCACAGTCCTTTACTTGGGTTTGTGACACTCCTCATCCAATCTAGGGCGCGTCCTGCCTGGGAGAAGCCTAGAGCCAGCACACACTTCACCTTCACCAGCCCTGAGGACATGCCTCCTGCTGACCTTACCTGCAGGGCAAAAAGGCCCAGCCAGAGGGTGCCCAGCACCGAAAGTTCCCCACCAAGGGGCACTGCTCCTGCCAAGGCCCACTCCCCTTAGGAGCACCATTGCTGCTCACAATGTATAGCTCCACTTTAGAAATAAAACCTGGGTTGGGCGCGGTGGCTCATGCCTGTAATCCTACCACTCTGGGAGGCTGAGGCAGATGGACTGCCTGAGCTCAGGAGTTCAAGACCAGCCTGAATAAGAGTGAGACTCTATCTCTATTAAAAATAGAAAAACTAGCCGGGCGTTGTAGTCCCAGCTACTTGGGAGGCTGGGGCAGGAGGATCACCTGAGTCCAAGAGTTTGAGGTTGCTGTGAACTATGATACCATGCCACTCTACCTATTGCACAAAATGAGACTCTACCTCAAAAAAAAAAAAAAAAAAAAAAAAAAAGAAAGAAAGAAAGGAAGGAAGGAAGGAAGGAAAGAAGGAAGGAAAGGAGGAAGGAAGGAAGGAAGGAAGGAAGGAAGGAAGGAAACCTGGAAGTCGGCAACAACGCATCAGATCTGCATGCCTCCATGACACACAGCAGCTCTATCTGAATGAAAATCCTCAACTGATCCAACTGCTTTCAGCCATGCATCTGGAATTTTTCTGGCATAGCATTTTTCTCCCATTTACATGTGGCTGCCTGGTTGCCAAAATACCATAGACTTGGTAAAGAAAAATGACAAAATGAATTCTGGCTGCAGCTTGCGTCCTCCAGGTAAGCCAATTCGGCAGGCATTCTGCTTGCCACTGTAGACAAGAGCCCCATAAAGAAAACATGAGTGTAGGCTAATGAGTGGACCCCTGTGAAGAAAAACAGCTATAAAGTGAATATCATTGGCAGATAGATATTTTTTCTAATTAAGACTTGGAAGAATCAATTTTTTAAAAATTTTGTCCAATTTGATATCTCCACTTGGATGTCTAACAGGCATCTGAAACATTGACAGGTCCCAAACTGAGCTCTGTTAGGGGCTTCCCGACATTTCTCTTGCAGCCTCCCCTGTCTCCATAAATGACCACACTATTCTCCACTGCTCAGTGAGAAAGTGAGGGGTCATCTTGTCTCTTTCTTCTTCTCACGTCCCACTTGTGATCCACCAGCAAGTTCAGCTGGGTCTCCTTTCCAGACAGACATCGCCAGTCTGTGACCCCTTCACTCCACCTCTACTGTGACTGTCCCCATCCAAGGTATTCGTGGTCTCCAGCCTGGATGTCACATTGGCCTCCGAGCTGGTCTCCCTCCTGGTCGCCTTCCCTTTCCAGCCTTTTACTCTCAACATAGACAACCAAGAGAGCCTCTGACTGAGAAGTCAGCCACATCCTTCTTCTGTCCAACCCCTCCCCATTTCTCCCAAGCAAGACTCCAGGTCCTTCTGTGACTGTAGGGGCCCTGGTACCCCCAAACTCACTTCTCACTACTCCCAACCTCCCTCCCCTTCAGCTGTCTCCTCCCCACTGAAATCTAAGCTCTGTGAGATCTAAGCTGCTCATGTGCTTGGTTCAAGTGCTAGGAATGAGGCAGTAAAATGTATCGCGTGCCTAGTAGTATTCAATAAATATCTTTAAGTCAAATATATATCCAAATAGGCTTAGAAAATTAACAAACAAGGATTGGTGTGCTCTCGCCTAACAGGCACAGTGTAGGGGTATATGGCACAACTACAACTTGGACTCTACCTAACAGATGCAAACAATGTAACCTAACCATCTATACCCTCACATTAATCTAAAATTGAAAAAAATTAACACAAGGCAAGGCACAGTGGCTTGCAGCTATAATCCTACCACTCTGGGAGGCTGAGGTGGGTGGACTGCCTGAGTTGATGGATCTGAGACTAGCCTGAGCAAGAGCAAGATCCCATCTCTAAAAAAAAATAGCCAGGTGTTATGGTGGGGGCCTGTAGTCACAACTACTCAGAGGCTGAGACAAGAGGATTGCTTGAGCCCAAGAGTCTGAGGTTGCTGTGAGCTATGATGCCAGGGCACTCTACTGAGGGAGACAAAGTGAGATTCTTGCTCAAAAAATAAAATAAAATAATTAACAAACAAAAAATGAACTGGATGGACAAATGATACGAATCAGAGTGACAAATGCAACTGAAATTCTGTTTCTTAAAGTGGTGGACTAAATGAGAACTACCAAAAAAGGTGGATTAAATATGAAAAATATCTCCTTAAATATTAGAATCAGGAGAGGCAAGCCTAACACAGAAAGCAGCTTTCTCCCAAGGGCATGTGCTGACCTAGAGGCAGCAGCTAGAGACCTAATATTTTCTTAGCCTGCTCTAAGAGGACAGGGACCAAAGTCAAAGTCCCAGGTCTTCTAAAGAAGCAGGCTATGGTACATAGTCCCCTCTTTAGGCTTGGCTCCCAAAGTCCATACCCTCCTAAGGATGAACTAAGAGACCAGATTGGCAACCTGGCTTCTCATCCCCCAGATTGGAGGGCCACACGAGCCTGCAGTTGTTTTAAGGTGATCTAAGGCTGATAGGGCCCCCACATCATGGCAGAAGCAAACAAAACTTCTCTCTGAAATTGAGGCCATCTTAAGCCTCAATTTATTCCTATATGTAAAATTTCAAATACAAAAACCTGTATACACAGATAAAGAATCAAGGTACTAGGCATGAGAATCAGCAGAAACAAAAGACAGCATAACAGACTTACAGAGTGGAATATCAAACACGGCCTACGTCCAAAGAGACAAAAGACAGACTTCAGAACTCCAGCAGACAACTAGGTAACATTTTAAAAAATGTGAAAAATAATTAAAATGCTTAGATATTCTAGCAAATACCACTGAACATGTATTTACGGTGGGTAGGGAATTGAGCTTGAGGGAAGTGTTATGACATTGGTAACCTGACCTTATCTTCCAATGAAGATGGAGGGAAAGAGGTAATCTTTGAAATAAGGGTGAGTATTCATTTTACAAGTTTATTAGCTAGAATGAAAACAGGCTGTCAGCTAGTCATAGAAACATAGATTCTTAAATCCCAAAAGAAAAAAAAACAAAGCAAGCTCTCTATAAGAGACTTTTTAAAAAGAGAAAAAGAAAAATAGACTTGGTATCCAGTTTCATCCTTTACCATACCACTTTATATAGCTTTATGGCAACCCCCAAATTAGGCCCAACTATTACAAAAGAATCCTCATACCGCTGCCAGGCATTTTGGTTTTAAGTCTCCTGAAGGAGAACAGGAATATTCAGTTGTCTCATGAAGGATGTATGCTTCCCCCACTACCAAGGATTCTCAACTCAACTCAAGAGATGCTAGAAATACCATCATCCCCTCAACAAGCAGCTGTGTCACACCCGTCCCCCTCCTCCCTCCCTCAGACTCCCCACACTGGCTGCTATATCTAAAAGCCACAGGGCAGACTAGAGAAAAACAATTAGTCATCCCAGGTTAGGCCCACCTTCCCCACTACCTCTGGTATTCAAAGCACAACCACTGTAGAAAACAAGCTGTCTCTGCAAGGCAGAGGGGCACCTACAGGTCTGAAAGACTTGAAGACTTTTTCCAGGACTTCGTGGAGCGTCTTCTTGCCGCAGGAGGAGATGTAATCCTGTGCGAGCTGCAAGAAAGGCAGGCAGTCCTCACTCTCACTCCACACGTGCTGCACGCCCCAGGTGGGGAGGGAGAAAACAAAGACACACACGTCATTACACGCAGTGTGAGATACAGACAGCCCAGCAGATTTATTTTAAAAATTACATGAGTTTGAAGAAGGCCTCCCATCCTAAAGTAAAATCCATACACTCATTCTCCACTGTTTGCACCCAAGGGGATCAATGCATAGAAACCCCCCACCCAGCTTTTGAGTCTGTAAATTCACCTTCTCTGGTTGCCATCGGATCTGCTCGTACAAAGCAAAGAGGGCAATGGGGTGGATAATGGTCACCCAGCATCTCCATCGCCTACCTTCTTGTGCAGGCTAAAAGTGGTTTTTAGACAGGAGGGAGGAGAAGCCAGCGCCTTTGCCTTCAAAATCCTTAATTTTGCCTTCAGTTATGTCTGAAGTATTAATTAAGCATAGTTTGTAAGCACTAACTTGGAACAAGGCATTCTTTACCCAGACCAGCCTGTAAGTGGGGGTGATGATAAATTTACTTTTAAATGAAATGAACTTCAGGGAACCTGCAAGTTTATCACTGAGTCACCAGGAAACAAAGGCTTTGCTTTCCCTCTCTCAGAATGCTTTTTTTTTTAGACAGTCTCATTGTGTCGCCCTTAGTAGAGTGCTGTGGTGTCATAGTTCACAGCAACCTCAAACTCTTAGGACCAAGTGATTCTCTTGCCTCAGCCTCTCGAGTAGCTGGGACTACGGGCACCTGCTACAATGCCCGGCTATGTTTTGGTTGCAGTTGTCATTGTTGTTTTAGCAGGCTGGGGCTGGGCTTGAACCCACCAGCTTCGGTGTATGTGGCTGGCATCATACTTACTGAGCCTCTGAGAATGCTTTAACTGGGCATCTTACCCAAGCATCAATCACTTCACAATGTAACACCTACTAAGAAGAGACTGGTTTTAGGTTTTATTTTTTTCCTTAAAATTGGGTGAGGCTTTTTTCCATACAAGGATATCTGTTTTCACAGATCTTTAAAACTAGGCTTGCCTCTCCCATACATGTTCAAAGATCTGGAACAAGCCCAAGACACATGCTTGAGTGATCTCAGTGAAGAAGACCTTGCTCTGCATATCTGAGCTAGAGCACCAGGATACCAAGAGAACCTCAGGGTGTCTATCAGATACCAAGATTCACTGTTCAGGGGGATCAACTTATGATAGCTCCACAATGGCAAAAAGTGTGGAGGCCTGGGAGAGTGGAAGGTATTTGGCAGGTAAGAGCAAGACACAGTGGCTAGGCAGCAGACGATGAGATCTATTTGGAGAAATGGTCCATGCCAAGAGCACACCTGCCTTCTAGTAATACAAACTATGGAGGCACTGTTCAGTAAGGTATAAGCCTGTCACTCAAAAAATATGTTTCATCTTCCTTCTCAGACAGTATTTCCAAGAACTAGATCGTCTTAAAATACTGCTCAAATCCAAGTGAGAATAATTAGGCGTTAACATGCCATCTTTATACTCCAATTATCTGCTTCCTAGTTGTAAAGTTCCATTTCCGACACCTGTTAACCTCATTCCAGCAGACCTCTCGAGTGGCTTTCTTCTTCACCTAATAAAGACAACATCCAGGTGCTCCAGATTCACAGAATAGCTCAAATGCTCTTCCCTGTTAATTAGAGACCCTTAAAACGGTCAAGCCACTGAAATGTTGTTTATGTAACAGTTTCTTACGTTGTACAAAAGTATAGTAGTACAAGGAAATTTTATATCAATTATCTCATGTGATTTTAATCAGTGGAGATTCTACAAGAACAACAAAGTCCTACTTCAGTAAGTTCTGTTTAGCGTCTATTTTCATACTCAAATGCATAAACATCCCAGCTTATTTAAATTATTATTCAAATTAAAGATGAGATTAACATCTAGCATCACACACAAAAAATCCTTAAGCCTGCCTTCTGTAGACTTGGGAAGGTGAGAAAACAAGTGAGAAGTGAAGTGCCTGGCACAGTGGACTGCATTGTAGACAGTCATAAATGGATGACATAAGCACCTTTTTTTCCCCATTGCAGCTGCAAGATGGAGAGGAATAGGGGTGCTGAGCTTTCTCCCTGTCACAAGGTCACATGATAAGCAAATCAGATACCCAATGTGACTTCTCTGAGAGCACTACCCAAGGCAGCAAGGATGAGGTTAATTCAGAAGGATAGCTGTGAAAAACTTCTATATCTACCTTTTTTTTAAAGCACATACGGGCTTTAATTTACAAAGTAAGCTGAGAAAAGCATATCACTGGAACAATAGCAGAATTGTAACATATCCACCACGGCTTGGTAATCAGTTTATTTATTTGTTTGTTTATTTAAGCAGAGTCTTGCTCTGTTGCCTAGGCTGGAGCTCAGTGGTACAATCATAGCTCACTGCAACTTGAAACTCCTGGCCTTGGTGGCACCTGTGGCTCAGTGAGTAGGGCGCCAACCCCATATACCGAGGGTGGCGGGTTCAAACCCAGCCCCGGCCGAACTGCAACAAAAAAATAGCCAGGCGTCGTGGTGGGTACCTGTAGTCCCAGATGCTCCAGAGGCTAAGGCAGGAGAATTGCAGAAGCCCAAGAACTGGAGGTTGCTGTGAGTCCTGTGACATCACGGCACTCTATCGAGGGCAGTAAAGTGAGACTCTGTCTCTACAGAAAAAACAAAAAACAAAAAAACTCCTGGCCTCTAGCAATCCTCCTGCCTTGGCCTTCCAAAGCACCGGGATTACAGGCATGAGTTACTGAACCAGGCCTAGGTAATCTGCTATTCCATGAAGAGACTGTGCCATGATTTCCATTACTCCACTTTCAGAGTTGTTCATTTATGACTCTACATTGGAGGCGGAAGACTTAACACCCACTAAAAGGCCTTCTGTCTGAATTTTCTTCACTTGGCTGCCCATCTCACCTTGGATTCGCAGTTTTGCTGGTTTTGTGCATTAAAAAAACAAAACAAAACAAAACAAAAACATTTTAACTGCATCCCTGTCCATGTGATAAAATGAAGGAACACAGGGTTTGGAGTCAGACAGATCTAGATGTGGATGGCCACTGAAAAGATATCATTTACTACCTGCTCATTGTATCTCATAATAAAAAGAATTCAATTTTATTTAAACTGCTTCCTTCCAAAATTAATCAAGACAGATGGCAAAGAGTCACAGAATACAAGACAAGATGAACTAAAAAATTAATCTGTAGTTAGAGGGAAGAAAAGGACAAAAGACAAATAATGGAGGCTGAGCGCAGTGGCTCATGCTTGTAATCCTAACACTCTGGGAGGCCAAGGAGGGAGGATTGCTTGAGCTCAGGAGTTTGAAAGCAGCCTGAGCAAGAGTGAGACTCCCATCTCTACTAAAAAAATAGAAAAATTAGCCAGACGTTGTGGCAGACACCAGTTGTCCCAACTACTTGAGTCTGAGGCAAGAGAATTCACTGAGCCAAGGAGTTTGAGGTTGCTGTGAGCTCTGACACCACAGCAGTCTAGCCTGGGGCAACAGAGTAAGACTCTATCTCAAAAAAGAAAAAGAAAAAATTATGGAAGGAAAATTTAATAAGATAAAACCAAGAGTGAGACTAGGACAAACACAGTGAGGTATAAGGGCTTGGCCACTTGCTACAGAAGGGACAAGGATTGGGTGCTAGAGCTTTCTAAGGGGCACAATCAGTCCCACAAGGTAGTGTCCACAGATAAAACAGACCAGCTCTTCAGGAGAACTGACAAGCAAGGGGCTGGGGCCAGTAGTGTTAGGAAAATATGGGAGCTCATTTCAAAAGCATAGGGGTCCAGGGAGAATATCTGGGGATAGGGCTGAAGTTTCTAAAAACAAGATCTGGGATATAGTCTTGCAGAGACAGGCAACTGAAGACCCAGAGTCCTGTGCCACTGGGCGTGGCCATAACTTCAACTTGGAAAATATTTTAAGCATGTGTCACCAAACACCCACTTTGGCCAGGAAAAAACTATAGCAGGAATCAGAGAACCTCTAGCTCTGAACAATGCAATGCCCTGGCAAATATAGATTTGAGTACAGAATGTGTTGACTTTCCAATAGAAAAAGACAGTAGTTAGGGAAGGGCAGACAGCAGACCTCCTAGTGACCAGGAGAAATGCCTAAGAGAGGCTGCAGGAAGTAGAGGGAAGCAGGAGTTTGGAGGTTAGGGGTGCATGGGAATCACCCTGAGGCTTAGTACAACACAGATTGCTAGGTCCCTCCCCCATAGTTTCTGATGCAATGGAGTTTGGGGAGGCTTAGGTGGCTGGTTCCCAGAACACACTTTGAGAACCATAGGCAGAGCAGAACTTGGGCTAACTACATATTTGAAGGGGGAAGAAGGGGTGGCCTGACATTTGAAAATCTCTCCAGAATAACTTAAACAGTTGCCATCTCTGACTGCAACCAACTAGGCCTCACTGTACCTACCCTGAATGGCCTACTCTTTCCTACAGAAATCCCTAGTATGAGTTTTGATTTGCATATAGGCCTTCTTTTGATGAAGTCATGCCAGAGTTTATTATAAAAACGTGTCCAGTTTAAGACAATATAATCATATTGCCTGCAAATAGGAAGACAAGCACCTGTTTTTTTGAGTGTAGGTGAGAATATCAAATTTATCCAAAAGTTCAGTATTAGATCATCAATTCAATCCTATAAAAATTTGGGGGTGGTGGTGGTAAAATCTGCTGCTGGGCTTCCCTGTGAAGCAGGCTGGAGATGGCTGGAGAGTTAAGGACACACCTCCGCTTCCCTCCTTGGACACAGTAATCTGAGGCCCTTTGGGGTCCTTGCTCTCACTGTAGTACTAACGTGGGATTTCCTGCCACTCTCAGTACTGGGAAGTCCATTTTGAATTGGTACAGTACAGCTTAATCCCAAACTAATTCCTGTTCTCAGACCAGACTGCAGAAGATAAAAGATACCACCACATCATGCCTCCCTGTTTATGTGCAGGGGGGGAAGAGCGTGGTTGGCTAAGCCTACAGCCAGCCTGCTCTTTGTGTACCACTGATCTGTTCCACCAGGGTGGAAACTGAGGCTCAGAAAGGCTGCATAATTTGCCTGTGATCACACAGGGAACAATGGGCAGAGCAGAATGTCGGCAGAGGTGCACATTCGTTCAAACACACTCCGTGTGAGATGGTTAACCTGAGCTACAGTGCGTTCATGTGTAAGGCACAGAAAATAACTGTAATCACAGGGCAGTCGTACAGATTACAGGGGACAACCTGCAGAGTGCCTGTCTTTCAGCAGGGACCCAATAAATGTTTATTCCCATCTGTCTGAACTCGTATTAACATAATTTTATTCTCCTCAGGTTTACCATCCAAGAATATACAAAAAACGTTATCTTTTCCCCTGAAATCATCTGTGCCGTACAGTCCACATGCTCATTCACATACATTCCTCCTCATCTGCCCCTCAGAATTATACTATAATATGATTAGCCCCATCTGACTGGTGAGGAAACTGAGGGTACAGTTTAAATCAGGCAAGAAGGTGCTTTCTCTCCACTATACCACCATATAAACATGACTCAACCTGAAGTAATATTTACTTTCTTCAAAATTAAAAGGTTATTTGGTCATTTAGTTTAGAATAAAGCCATGCTCAGGAAAATATTATTTATGTATATGCACATTTACATAGGTATACATGGGGAAAATATATACAGACATATATAAACACACAGAAAATTAGATCACACAGTCCTTCCATAAGGAAAGCCTTTTTTCTGTATAATGATTGTTATCTTTGTTTCTGTATTAAAGAGGGATTAAGCTATACAAAATTTTAGATCCAAATATGTCTCTGATGGGCTGACAGGACGGAAAGGCAGGACAGTAAGAATCCCTCCCTCCCTCAATCACTGGTATCCAGGCTGCAGGAGGGCAGGCAGTGCTCTTTGTTCAGACAGTCCATTCCTCCTGGTCCAGGACAAGGAAAAAATGCAGCTGGTGTTCCTAGACCTAGGAGTGCCCTCTGTCCATCTGGCATATGAGTAGCTTCTGACACCCCATTCCAGGCCTGACCTAGCCCTCAGGACCTCCCAAGCTGGCAGAAAAGGGGAGGGCTCTTGGCCCCCCCCCCACAACCTTGGCCTGTAGAGCCAAGGTGGGGGGAGGGTTCCCTGAACTCCGTCCACACACTGGCAACTTAGTTTTTTCCCAGGTCCTGACCATGGCCATCCACAAGAAGCAGTCCCAGTTAGGGAGGTCATGTGGAAAGGGACAGCATGGACAGCAGGGCCTGTGAAGCAAAACTGAGAAAGGGTGTCCGAGCACCCCAGGGAGACCAAAGTGGAGGGAAAATCAAAAGAAGTCTTTGTTCCTAGGCCCCTGGAGCTACTGGACTGTTCCTGCCTGGGGTCATTCTACATAGTAGACAGGACAGGCCTCTTGGCTTGGGGTCAAGTCCTGGCTCTGTCACTTCTAAGGGATATAGTCCTGGATGAATCCCTTAAACTTACTGAGCCTCGGGTTCTTTGCCTATAAAATGGGGATAATTATACCTACCACACTGAATTTTTGTGAGGCCCAATAAGAAGCCCCTGTACCCTGTCAGGGTTGGGTCCCCTGCTGTCACTCCAGTGATATTATGTATTCAGTAAAGTACTATGCTTCCAGTTTCTCTACCATAGTAGAGCTGGTGGGAAAGTTAATAAACCTGCCTCAGCTTCCTCATCTGTAAAACAGGAGTAATTTTAGAGATTTCCTTGAAAGATTACTAAGACTAAATGAATTCATGTATGCAAACTGTTTGATATGTAGGAACAGTATCTGATACATAGGAAATTAAACATAAGTGGTAGTTATTATTGTTATTCAATGTTGAATTTTTTTTGAGACAGAGTCTATGTTGCTCTCGGTAGAGTACTGTAGTGTCACAGCTCACAGCAACCTCAAACTCTTTGGCTTAAGTGAATTTCTTGCCTCAGCCTCCCAACTAGCTGGGACTACAGCATCTGCCACAATGCCTAGCTATTTTTTTGTTGCAGTTGTCATTGTTGGTTAGCTGATCCAGGCTGGGTTTGAAACTGCCATCCCCAGTGTATGTGGCCGGCGCCCTAACCACTGAGCTACGGGCGCCGAGCCTCAAAGTTGAATTCTTAAAATTTAACATCTGTCTTCTGGTTTCTACTATAATCCACTCATTCCTTCTTATGACTATGTATTGAGTACCCCTTATGTTCTGGCACAGTTACAAGTACTGGGATACAGTGATAACATAGACAACATCCCTGTTCTCATGAAGCTGATAATCTCATGGGGGAGGCAGACAAAAAGGAAAATATCAAGTACCACAAGTGTTTGATAAAAGAGGGTGAGGAGAGAAAACATGGTTAGTAGAGTTTCTTCTGAGCCTTAATGGCATAAAGGAACCAGCCACATAAAGATCTGGGGAAGGAATATTCTAGGCAGAGAAATTAGAAAGTACAAAGGTGGGCTGGGCACAGTGGCTCACGCCTGTAATCCTAACACTCTGGGAGGCCAAAGCAGGTGGATTGCCTGAACTGAGTTTGAGACTAGCCTAAGCAAGAGCGAGACCCCATCTCTAAAAAAAGCCAGGCGTTGTGGTGGGGCACCTGTCGTCCCAGCTACTTGGGAGGATGAGACGAGAGGCTCGGTTAAGCCCAAGACTTTGAGGTTGCTGTGAGCTATGATACTATGATGCTCAACCCCAGGGCAACTAAGGGAGACTCTGTCTCCAAAAAAAGAAAGAAAGAAAGAAAGTGCAAAGGCAGGAATGAGCTTGGCTTGTCTGAGAATTAGAAAGGCTAGTATGGCAGGAAGGCAAAGCATGTGGGGGGATTGAGGGCAGGGAAAGAATTTAGGTTTTATTATATTATAAAAATGGTGAGAAGTCAGTTTAGACAAGATGAAGAGTGGTGGTAACAAGACTACTAAGTGGAGTCTGATTTAGAATGGGATGAGGGTTACAGCAAGGAGTGATGAAAAAAATGATAGTACCTTAGACTAGTGTGACAGCATGAGAGGTGGAGACAAGCAGACACTGAATATGTATCTTTTGGAGGTAAAAGAATTTTGAAGAATTGGTTGCAGAAAGTGATATAGTAGAATTAAGGATGTCCCTTACTTTTTTGGCTTGAGCAACTAGATGACATACAGAAATAAAAACAAACAGTAAGATGAGCTATCATTGATTGAACACTTAGTACAAGTTAGCCACCATTCTCAACCCTGTCGGGGAGTCCCTAGTATAATATCATCCTCCCCACATTAGGTACTATTCTCAAACCTCAAATAGCCATTGTGGAATGCAAGGGAAGTACTAATATTATGATCCCCATTTTACAGATTTAGAAACTGTGGCATAGAGGGATTAAATAAATTTACCAAGGTATGCAGCAACAAGGAGCTAGGGTGCAAACCCATGTAGTCTGACTCTAGGGCCTGTGTGCTTAACCCTTATACCACTCTCCCTCCTACCTAGGTAAACTGGCACTTGGAGGGTGAGAACAGAGATCCTACTTGTATTCTAGATAGCCCTTGCCTGGTACAGAGTAAACATTCAGTAAATGTTTGTTGAATGAATGATATGAACACACTTCATAAATTCAGAAATACTATGCAGAAATATTCTTATTGGTTTCATTTTTTGTTTGTTTTGCTTTTGAGACAGAGTCTCATTCTGTTGCCCTAGGTAGAGTACTGTGGTGTCATAACTCACAGCAACTTCAAACTCTAGGGTTCAAGTGATCCTCTTGCCTCAGCCTCCCGAGTAACTGGGACCATAAGTAACCACAATGCCTGGCTAGTTTTTCTATTTTTAGTAGAGATGGGGGTCTCACTTTTGCTCAGGCTGGTTTCCTTCTCCTGAGCACAAGCAATCCGCTTACCTCACCCTTCCAGGGTGCTAGGATCACAGGCGTGAGCCACCACATCCAGCAGATATTCTTCTTGTTAATAAACCCTTCAAATAACAGAATTCCACTCATCTCAAATTTTTTCTTATGCTTAACATAATTTCCTGGGAAAAGGCAATGAACTGACAGAGGACACTTATTGGAGGCAAACAGCAGCTTGACAATCTGGCCTGGGAGAGATTCAAGGAATTTAGCTAAGAAAATTCCCTCATCTGACATCTTGTATGATATTGCCTCCAGGAAATCTGAGAAAGTTCCATTCTACGCAAGTAATTATTCCATCACCCCATCTTTTTTCTTTTCTTTTCTTTTCTTTTTTTTTTTTTTGAGACAGAGTCTCACTTTGTCATCCTCAGGCTTCATAACTCACAGCAAACTCAAACTCTTGGGGCTCAAGAGATCCTCTTGCTTCAGCCTCCCAAGTAGCTGGGACTATAGGTACCTGCCATAGTGCCTGGCTATTTTTAAGAGACAGGGTCTTACTCTTGCTAATGCTGGTCTTGAACTCTAATCTCAAGCTCTCCACCCATGTCAGTCTCCCAGAGTGCTAGGATTACAGGCGTGAGCCCCTGCATCCAGCCCTCCTCACCTCATCTTCTATCTTCCTATCTGTTCCTTTTAAATTGTCAGTGAATTAACACTTGAACACTTGAAGCATTTTTTTCCTGCAGGTGGGAAAATATTCAAAATAAAGGCCTGATATAAATGATGGTTCTAAATGATGGTTTGATATACAAAGTCAAGACAAGAGCCTGTGTCTTCTTTAGCCCACTTATTCTCTTTGAAGTCATTTCTCTGGGGATATCTCCTGCAGTCACAGCAGGAAGTCTGTGTGGGATTCTCCCCCATCAAATCTAGAACCATGCATGACTCTTGCCCTACTTTACACAAAAAAGGTGGGGGAAAAGACACTAGCAGACTAGGGAAGACAAAACTGAAAGGGACCCTAATCAAACTAGTTAGCTGGATTCTGGTGTTCCTTCCCTATATCCCGGGGCTTTCTCACACTTTTGTACTGGAGTGGATCCCTTTTCAAAGCTCCCCACTCCTTCCAATAACAAAGGGCACTTTCCCCTTATTTTTAACTACAGTGAAGATGAGCTCACAGGTATTAACATTTCATTAAGTATTCTCTGAGGGGCTCAGCCATAGCTCAGTGGGTAGGGCACTGGCTACATACACCGGGGCTGGTGGGTTTGAACCTGGCCAGGCCTGCTAAAACAACAATGACAAGTGCAACAAGAAAATAGCTGGGAGTTGTTGTGGGCGCCTATAGTCCCAACTACTTGGGAAGCTGAGGCAAGAGAATTGATTAAGCCCAAGAGTTTGAGGTTGCTGTGAGCTGTGATGGCACAGTGCTCTACAGAGGGTGACACAGTAAGACTCTGTCTCAAAAAATAAAAAAGAAAGGTTCTGGTGATGGAGGCATTCTGATGAACCCCATTTCACAGGTGAGAAAACTAAGGCTCTTATAAAGATGAGACAAGCTCTAATCTAAAGATGACCCCAAGTCTCTGATCCCAAATGTGTGGGGCCTTTGCTATGGGTCAGGGGCTGTTACATGCTTTTATCTACACGAACACCTAGGTGCTGATATTATTATGTCCGTTTTTTGGATGTAGAAACTGAGCTCAGGGAAGACGTCTGACCAAAGTCACAGAGCCAAAACTCAAATCTGGCTGTCACCCAAGGCCATCCCTCTCCTAGGGTACCCTGCACCTGGGCCCAGATGGCTTCTTCCCTTCCACCAGGTCGGGGTGGTAAGAGGCGCACGGTTTATTTTTATTGGCCAGGCGTGCACAAGTCTTCACCTCTTCTGGACCAAGAAAGGCTGACTTGCTGTCTAACTCCTTCACGAACTTCCAGTGGACAGTCAGGCGCATACGGCTGCCAGGACCACGGGCCCAGCTTTGTCTCACCCCCACCTGAGGAGCCTGCACCAGGCCACGCCTCCGCACCGCCTCACCTCAGTCCATTGGGGCGGCAGCAGTGCTAGCTCCAGGCTCAGGCCAGCGACCACACGGTAACCCGCGTCCACAGCCGCCTCCATCTTACATTTGGGGACCATTATTTATTCCCCGTCCTTACAAACACTTCATGGAGGGCCATCCTCACCCTGATTCCGCTCCTCCCATCCCAACTGCCCTGCCCTCTGCATCCTCCTCCTAAACTGCCAGTGTCAAGAGCCCAAGTGGGCGCAGGATGCAAAGTGGAAGGTCTGGACACCGCAGTTCCAGGTCTCGGTCCCTCAGTGCCAGGGGTGGGGAGATTCCCCTTATCTGGAAAAGCCGATGATCTCCGGCAGGGCCTTGGCCACCGTCTGCGCTGGACAGGACCCACCCGGCCACACACACCTCGCTTGCAGCTCAGAAAGGAGCAATAGGAGCACAGGGGGAAAGAGGAATAGGCGTGCCCGTGTGTGTGTGTGTGTGTGTGTGTGTGTGTGTGTGTGTGTGTGTTGGGAAGTATGCGCACGCGCGCGTGCGTTTTTAAGATCCGATGTGTAATTCCGCAAAGAAGGTCCAGGAGATCGGGCACCGCTAGTGTGGACAGAGCTTTGTGTCTAAACAGGCAGTGCAGTGAATAACACAGCGTCGGGGAAGCTGGGCTCCTCCGGGAGGGGCAATTCGATTGGGAAGGGAGCGGGATTCCTCACCCGGACGGGATGCCTGGGTGTAGGAAGCTCCGGACTTTGGATCCTACGGCAGGGTCAGTGAGCACCAACCTGGGCTGGTGTGATGCTGGGGAACACCTCCGAGATGCTCCAAGCTAGTCAGCAAGCACTGGCCGCGGGGTAGCGTTCTCGAAACAGCACCCGCAGGAGGGTAAGGGGCGGACCCCAGAGGGACACCACTCCTCCCAACTCAACCTTGCTCCTCGGATCCTAAGGTTCCTTGCCCGTCACTCACAAGGCCCGATCTGGGGCGCTGATACCGCCGCGCCCGGCCCGGGGGCTTCCCTGGCGGAACCAGGAGCACCGGGCGCGCGGCGACGAGCGGGTTACGCCCCCCCCCCTCCTTGGTGCCCACAGCCTCCCCACCACGCGGGAGCTCCGGCTCGGGGACGCGGCCGTGGCATCCACACTCCCGTCTGCTCCGGCGGTCCCTCCCCCAGGTACTCACAAAATTGTCGCCGCAGCCGTTGTCCGGGCACAGCACGTAGAAGGAGACACCGGGGTCGGCGTAGAAATCCATCCTGCGCTCAGTCTCCTCGGTGGCGATGAGCTCGAAGGGCGTGTTGGAGCACCATTTCTCCGCAACGTCGGCCAGCTGCTGGAAATCCATCGTGGCCCGCCGCGCCCGCCGCTCCCTCAGCCTCGGCGCTCGCCGCCCGCTCCCGCCCCCTCCGCCTCCCGCCCGCCGCCCGCCCTCCTCGCTCCTCGGCGCCCTCCTCCCGGGCGGGCCGCGCGGCGCAGGGCGCTGGCTAGGCTCGGCGCTGGCTCCCGGCGGGCGGCTGGCCCGGCAGCTCCGTTCCCTCGCGGTGCCTGGGCTGGTGCCCGCGGGGACTGTTTACAGGCGCTGTGTAACCCCGGCGGGCGGCGGCCGGGGACAGCGCGGCGCCGCGCCCGCGGCTCCGCCCCTGCCCCTCCTTCCCCCGCCCCCTTTCGGGCCACTTGCAAGGCTGGCGCGGCAACGGGGGACAACGCGGCGGCGGAAGGGGCGGCCGGCACCTCCACGATCTCTCGACGTTCTCCTTCGCTCCTGTCCCCTTTTATTTTCAAACCAACCCGGAGCTTTCCGAGGCCCTGTCGGGCGCAGGGCCGCCCCGGACAGTGACGTCATGGACCCCAGCCAATCACCGGAGCCGGAGGCCTGCGCCGCGGCCTGCGAGGCCGGTGACGTCACACCGCAGGTCTGAAATCGGCGGCTCTGAAGGTTTCCGCGAAACATTGTGGGCTCCTAACACCGAGGCAGCGATTATGTGGAGTTAGCGTTCTCCCGAGTGCGTTTGAAAGGCAATGGAGGCGACAGAACTGCAATAACTTGGACCTTGTCTAAGGCTAGCAGTGGAAAAGCTAAGAAAAGTCTAAGGAAAAGAGAATTTTTGTTTTTCCAGAAATCAAAGTTCTGTCCTCCAGTTGATGTAAGGGAATGTCTCTCTTGAATGCATTTATCAGACAGTAATATTAATGTCCATTTGGAGAGGAAGGGATGTGTGTGTTTGTGTTTTGCGTTACAGAAAGCTGAATATTTCTTAGAAGTAAGCATCATACGACTGGCTTCACTGTTACCCAGCTTGAATTCATATTCCATAACCTAAAATGGTCAACTGCTGGTTTGGAAGAGGATAAACTACATTTTTAAACAATAATGGCCCAGCGATTGCACCTGTTGATTGCTCATTGGTTGCTGGATACGGGACAGGCATTACTGGATTACAGAAAATGCCTTAAGAGTCCCCGCCTGCAGGACTTGAATACTGCAAGTAGAGACGCGTTATAACATTCTTTAAAGTGTGACCTCTGAATCAGGCATGGTGCTATCCCTGGGGATATAAATATGAGTAACATGTGTCTCCACCCTCAAAGCCAAGGGACGCTCCCCACACGATGAACCCATTGAACAACATACTCAATGGAATAGATGTGATTCTGGAAAGCTTTCCACTTTGCACATTTATGCAGTAGGAATTCTTTTCTCTTGACTCTCCTTAATAAACCAAAACTTCATTCCTATAGTGAAAGTCAAAATTCCCTTTAATTTCTTGGTGGAGGAAGAGGTTAAGATGGTGCTCAGACCCAAGGCATCTTGGACTGAGACTTTTCTGATCTTTTTCCTATTGGGAGTCGTCCTTAACTAGGTTAATGCTTCTAGTAACAATTTCTCTACTTTGTAATTTCCTATCTTCCTTTAAAACGATTCAGTTCTGTGAACAGTTATGAACATTTACTGGGTACCAGACAAAGGTGCACAAGGCCTAGTTTTTGCCATCAAGGATTAGCAGACAATACATGGCAACACAGGTGCCTGCCACTGCCCCCAGAGGCAGGTCTTGCTCTTACTCAGGCTGGTCTCAAACTCCTGAGTTCAGGCAATCCAGTCACCTAGGCCTCCCAGAGTGCATGAGCCTCCGTGCCCGGGACAAAGTTATATTTATTTATCAAATACTTGTTGCCAGAAAATGAAAAATTCTAGGCTGGGCACTGTGGCTCACACCTGTAATCCTAGTACACTGAAAGGCCGAAGTTGGGGGATTTACTTAAGCTCAGGAGTTCGAGACCACCTGAGCAAAAGTGAGACCTCCATCTTTACTAAAATTAGAAAAACTAGGTGGGCATAGTGGCAGATGCCTGTAGTCCCATCCCAACTACTCCAGAGGCTGAGGCAAGAAGATCAATTAAGCCCAAGAGTTTGAGGTTGCTGTGAGCTATGATGCCATAGCACTCTATCCAGGGTGACAGAGCGAGACTCTGTCTCAAAAAAGAAAATGAAAAATTCTGATGATGAAAAATAGAACTCTGGATATGAAGCAATTTCACAATGAATTGAACAGATACTGTCAGTTTCCTTGGAAAGGCTAAAATAAGGAGAAATTCTTTGGAGTTCTATACATTCTATTACTCTTAATCTGCTTCTTAGGAATGATTTGTGGGAAGACCAGCTGATGAATTTTAAAAATAAAATTAAAGAATGACATGAGGGTTATAGCATGGCAAATATTGGTCACAGATGAATGCAAATCTCATTTTCTCTAAGTATTTACAGCACTGTAGTGATTCTTCACTGTGGGGCTTTCCTATATATTATAAGAAGTTTAGGAGCATCACTGGCATATGCTACCTGCTAGAATCCCTGCCTTGTCTCCACTGTGACAACCAAAAATGTCTTCAGACATTGCCAAATGTTCCCAGGTGAGCAAAATTGTCCCCACTTGAGAACCATATAGATTTAGGGAGAAAAGTCTTGTACTAGGTCTGTTTTTGTCATTCTTATTAACTACGGTGCTCACATAAAGCAGCTGAAATTCATCCTGGGGAATTTATCTACAGAAGTCATTTGAACATTGGTTTCTTTAAAACAACTGTAAAAGTCACCAGTTTAGATAAGAAGACCATAAATCTTTGTCCTGCCTTTCTCCTGCTGAGGGTGAGTCCTGAGAGCCATCCCATGTTGGGATGGAGTCAGGCCTCGTATACAGTGCAGCGGTCTTTCCAGAACTTCAGGTAAGTGTTTTGTGTAGCCAGCAGGGGAAGGGATACCAGGAGCTCCTGAAACCTCCTCTCCCCTTTTTTTGAGACAGAGTCTCACTCTGTTACCTCAGGCTAGAGCACACTCAAACTCCTAGGCATAGGAGATCCTCCTGCCTTAGCCTCCCAAGTAGCTGAGACTAAATACAGGCATGCACCACCATGCCTAGCTAGTTTTTCTATTTTTAGTAGAGAGAGGGTTGCACCCTTTCTTAGGCTAGTCTTGAACTCCTGAGCTCAAGCATTCTGCCTGCCTTGGCCTCCCAGAGTGGTAAGATTACAGGTGTGAGCCACCATCCTGGGCTGACCCCCCTTTCTTGTGTCATAGCCTTGAGCCATGGTTTAGAAGTAAAAGGAAAAGAGTTGTGCAGTCTTCACTGTGTTTAGGGAAAAGTTTCTAGGCTGGGTGTAATGGCTCATGCCTATAATCCTAGCACTCTGGGAGGCCAAGGCCAGTGGATTGCCCGAGCTTAGGAGATCAAGACCAGCCTGAGCAACAGCAAGACCCCATCTCTAAAAACAGCTAGGTGTTGTGGCGGGCTCCTGTAGTCTCAGCTACTTGGGAGGCCAAGGCAAGAGAATGGCTTGAGTCCAAGAGTTTGAGGTTGCTGTGAGCTATAAAGCCATGACACTCTACTAAAGGACAAAGTGAGACTCTGTGTCTCAAGAAGAATAAAAAGAGAAGAAAGGAAAAGAAAAGGAAAGAAAAAATGCATAAAGTAAGATAGAATAAATAATTCTGATTAAATGTAATCACAAACACCAGGAATGTGGGAATCAATGTGTACCTTCACCCAAAGATGAAAACAAAGATTGTCAGATAGAACAAATCAAACAAAACTCATCTAGATGCTATTTATAAGAGATATAACAATTATAACAGAGGAAGTGTGAAAGCAAAGAAATGGTAAAATATATATTTTAATAATAATAATAATACCCAAATATCTGATAAAGAATACTTTTCTTAAAAGGTAAAATCATGACAATAAATACAAAATGAAACATCAAAAATTTTATTTAACTCAATTAAGGGAATTAGTAAGATGCTATTAAGAGAATTCAAGGCACTACATAGTTGAATCAGGAATGCTGGAAGTGAACATACAGATATCCACAGGACAATTGCAGTTCACTGAATACAATTTTTTTTTTCCTATGGACAACTATTTACATAACTATAAGTTTTCTATATAATTAAAGATAATGAAAGGTACATACTTTATAGAATAAGAAAACTCGGAAGTGTGTGCTTCAAAACAATGCATAGTTTTCCATTGAAGATATCCGGTAACCTTTTGGTCTCTTTCAAAGTGTTTCGCAATTTTCCCCCCAGTGTCTTCCTCCTTCTGTGGTCATAACAATCTCTAAGGAAGATTATTCTGAAGCTTAACTTGAAAAATCCAGGTCCAGACAGTGTTGATCAAATTACAGAATCTTTTGTTCAGAAGTTTTCATAAGGAATTCCAGGATGATCTTTTTTTTTTTTTTTTTTTTTAAAAAAACAAACCAAAATGCTTTATTTACAAAAGCAAATTTTAACTCATTTTTATAATCATATAATGTTCATGTTGACAGCAACAGATTTTCTGGAATATTTAAAATACAAAGATTTTAAAATACATTAAGGTGTATGCAGCTCATTTGCTCCTAGTTATAAAACTTATAAATGTTGCTTTAGTTTTGATGTTTGGTCATGTTTTTCTGCGGAAGTCATATTTCACAGTAAGTCCAGACATTGGTCACATCACCATTTTGCTTTGTTGTCCTTGGTAGAGTGCCATTGCATCACAGCTCACATCAACCTCAAACTCTGGGGCTTAAGCGATTCTCTTGCCTCAGCCTCCCAAGTAGCTGGGACTATAAGCACCTACCACAATGCCCGGCTATTTTTAAAGATGAGGTCTCACTCTGGCTTAGGCTGGTCTTGAACTTCCTGAGCTTAGGCAATCCACACACCTCGGCCTTCCAGAGTGCTAGGATTACAGGCATGAGACACCACACCCAGCCCAGGATGATCTTTTAAAAGATTTGCTATCCTGTGACTAAGAAACTTTCAGTGTCAAATTTTACTGGACCTATTAATCTGGGTACATTTCTTTCATCTTCAATTCTCCCCAATTTAAGTTTCCTAGCCCAAGAGGAAGTAACATTACCCGCCTCCTGTGAGGCTGATAAATCAGACACCAGCCAGTTTTCCCCAAAGGGCTTTGTAAACACTGCTCCCTGAGTAAAGTCAACTTCAGCTTCCTAAAACAGGCTGGTCAAATCTGATGAAATAAGCATCATTCTCCAGAAGTACATTCCAGGTGAGGTCCTAGTTGTACAAATGATTCATCCAATTATATCCCAGTAAGAAGGATAACAGATTCCTATTGAATGTTTATAATGACTCCATTGTCATAAAAAGTAAGAAGGCTCAGGGTGGCACCTGTGGAGTAGGGCACCGGCCCCATACACTGGGGGTGGCGGGTTCAAGCCCAGCCATACCATTTTTGTTGCAGTCCCAAACTGCAACAAAAAAATAGCCGGGTGTTGCAGTGGGTGCCTGTAGTCCCAGCTACTTGGGAGACTGAGGCAAGAGAATTGCCTAAGCCCAGGAGTTGGAGGTTGCTGTGATCTGTTATTCCACAGTACTCTACCGAGTGTGATAAATTTAGACTCTGTCTCTAAAAAAAAAAAAAGAAAGAAAGAAAAAGAAAAAGAAAACTAACAACATTTAAGAAAACACACACAATGAAATTTCCCTCCTCAGTTCGTTTAGTCTTGGGTCATTAACTCTTGTTCCAAGGACCTTGCATTAGTGGTCCTCCGGAGTAAAAGAAGTCCTGGAAATGTCAAGTCAATCCACTGATCTGGTCTTAAAGTTACCTAAAGACATGTCAGCTCAAAAGGCTACATTCAACACTATGTTTTAAGGTGTCAGTAGTTTGAGTATCTGACACAGTCCTTTTCTATGAGGCTCTGAGACTGTCCTTCTTGGTTAAAGATACAAAATCTGGCCTGTGGCTTATAGCAGAGCCTTCAGGCAAGTATTAGAGTTAAACAAGATGTATCGGGAGATAGCAGAAACTTAAATGACTATGGTTAATTTATAACTCGTAATCCTCAAATGTGAAAGTTCAGACAAGGGGTGAATGACTGTAATGCAATCAGTAAAGAAAAGTGGTTGCTTCTGTGGCATGGAAAAAAAAAAACATAATAAAGCTGTTCCAAAAAAGAAAAAAAAAAAAAAGATGAATTCAGTCTCTAAGGATAATAATTAAGTTTATCATCAATGAAACTTGATTTATGAAAACGGAGGAACATAATGTTTTATAGAGAAAAAAATCTTCAGATGTAATAATCATGAGACTTATCAAAAATATGAAGTGAGGAGATCCAAGAATAAGGCCTACATATTTTATTTATTTGTTTGTTAGTTTGTTTGTTTGCTTATTTATTTATAGACAGAGTCTCACTTTGCCACCCTTGGTAGAGTGCCATGGCGTTACAGCTCACAGCAACCTCCAACTCTTGGGTTCAAGTGATTTCTCTTGCCTCAACCTCCTGAGTAGCTGGGACCACAAGCACCTACCGCAACGCCCAGCTATTTTTAGAGATGGGGTCTCATTTTTGCTCAGGCTGATCTTACCACTATATTTGTTTAGAATTATCAGGCCGAGCATTACCAGGACTCTGATAACTATAAGAAAACAAAACAAAATGATTCCATAAGATTTTTGATCAGTGTTCTCCTGGAGGCTAAAAATGGATTATAGGGAATGCTCCTTGACATTCTGATAAACCCATTGTAAGTCAAAAATGTCATAAGCCAGAAATGCATTTAACTCCCAACAAACCCATTGTAAAGCCAAAAAATGGTTAAATTGAAGTGTAGTTAAGTTCGGGACATCTGTATACCATTTCTAAAATATTTATATCAACAGTATTTTATCTATACAAATTTAACCTAAGGAAGGCAGAGCATTTCTAATGATTTGACAGCTCTTCCATGCAACTCCTGGTCTTGAACTCCTGAGCTCTAGCCATCCACTGGCCTTGGCCTCCCAGAGTACTAGCATTATAGGAATGAACCACCATACCCAGCCCTCAGCGATAGTTTTAAGTGTAAAAGATACCTTGATTTTCTGTCCACTTAAAAATTCAGATGGGCCAGTCATGGTGGCTCACCCCTGTAATTCTAGCACTCTAGGAGGCTGAGGCAGGCAGATCACTTGAGCTCAGGAGTTCAAGACCAGCTTGAACATGAACAAGACTGTCTCTAAAAATAGCCAAGCATGTGGCTGGCACCTATAGTCTTATATTAGAAAATTAGAAATGTTTAAAATCAAGATATATATACAAAAAATGAATATTCCAAATTTTATATCTAAAACAAATATATATATGAAAATAACAGACATCAACATTTTATTCTAGTTATTTCTGATAAAATCATAAATGACTTAAAATTTCTTACACATGATTTTCTGTATGTTCATTTTCTCTAGTGAATATGTATTTGTCTATAACTAAAAAAATGTTTTTTGTTTTTTTTTTTTGCAGTTTTTGCCCGAAGCCAGGTTTGAGCACGCCACCTCCGGTATATGGGGCTAGCGCCCCACTCCTTCGAGCCACAGGTGCAGCCCAACTGAAAAATGTTTTAATGGGTGATGCTCATAGCTCAGTGGGTAGGGTGCCAGCCATCTACACCTAGGCTGGTGGTTTGAACCCAGCCTGGGCGAGGTAAAACAACAATGACAACTGCAACAAAGAAACAGCCAGGCATTTTGGTGGGTACCTGTAGTCCCAGCTACTTGGGAGGTTGAGGCAAGAGAATTGCTTGATCCCAAAGGTTTGAGGTTGCTGTGAGCTATGATGCCATAGCACTCTACCCAGGGTAGACTCTGTCTCAAAACAAAGAAAAGAAAAGAAAAGAAAAAAAGAGAGAGTAACATGATTAAAAAGAACCTTTGCTCTTTCATAAGTAAAAAACATTTGTACTTTTTCTTCCTTAAATAATCAAGGATATTATAAAGTCAACATAAAGCACAGGAAATTATTCTGTCTAAGATTCAGAATCTTTGCTATCCAGGCAGATTACACAGCAAGTAATGGGTAACCTTTTACAATGTAGGCAAAGGCATTAATCAGTAAACCAAGGAAACAGGCCCACCAAAATTAGGCAAACTTTTCGAAGACTTCAACACATCATAGAACTACTTTTAAGATTCAATATAAACTAAGGCAAATAAAACTCAATTTCCAAGCTATGTCTTCCATTATACTCTTTCCTATTCCACAATAAACTGACATTTTTTGTTTGGAACAGATTTCAGGGAATTTGCAAAGTCAAAATTAATTTCATAATAATACTAAGATGTTATTTATAGTAACATGCAATGCATTCATCATTGCTATCTTCAAATGAATCAAAATATTTTAAAAGATTTTCAGTTTCTATTTTTAACATAGTAAATATTGATACTTACAACCCAAATAATAACAGTTCTTTTGGGTCCTCAGAAAGACCTAAGAGTGTAAAAGGGGTCAGAAAATAGCCAACAAAAAAGTCCAAGAACTACTTCTTTTTTGTTGTTTGTTTCTTTTGAGACAAACTCTTACTCTGTTGTCCTCTCCTGCCTTAGCCTCCTAAGTAGCTGGGACTACAGGCACCTGCCACTATGCCTGGCTAGTTTTTCTGTTTTTAGTAGAGACAGTGTCTTGTTCTTGCTTAAACTGGTCTTGAACTCTGGAGCTCAAGCAATCCATCCACCTCAGCCTCCCAGAGTGCTGGGATTACAGAGGTGAGCCACTACGCCTGGCCAAGATTTCTTTAACACAAAATTTCTTTTTCCTTGGAAAACAAAAGCACATACACAATTGTATTTCTTTGTTACTATTGTTATTAGTCTTAATAACTCATATGAATTAAACTTTTAACCAATATAATATCCATTTATGGTGATCCAAACATACAGTCTTTCTGTAGCATATTAAAATAAGAAGCAAACATGTATAATTTTAAAGTGTGACTGTTATCAGTGCTTTGCTATTGTACCTTACTCAGTTGTATATCCTAGAAAGTCACCTCAAATTAGCTCAGGCAGAAAAGGAAATGCCGTGGGTGGTAGATGTTCAGGAGCTGGATAAATGCAGATGTGGCCGAATCTAAATGCCCAGGTGAAATTTTGGAGATACCTGTCTTTCTCCATCTCTTGGTTCCATATTTCTGTGCACTGGTTCTATGTGTTGTATCTTCTCACGCTGAAAAGACAACCCCTAGCAGCTATCAGATCATATGATCCTTAATGTTTCTGACCTCAAAAATGAGAGATCCATATTCTTTCTCTCCATCTGATTATTTTTCTTAAAAAGATCCCTTGCCCATCCCTGTGTTTGACGAGGAGGAACCCCTTGATTCCCTGATCTACCACATCATTCAGAATAGGAAGCAGGTATTCTCTGCACCAAGCATGATGCTAAATATTTTCATGAAAAGGCAACTTTGTTTAGTGGAAAGGTCACAAGGCTAGCCTTCAAAAGACCTAAGGTTTAGTTCTGGCTCTATCATTCCTTAACTGTGTGACCCTGGGTAAGTTACTTCACTTCCTTGGGGACCACTGGTTCATCTGTAAAATGAATGGGTTGGATGATGCAATTACAGGTCTACATATCTGTAACTATATTTCATTAATCAAGGTTCATTTTGTTTTCAGCCTCAGAGCAAGACAGAAGTAAGTTCTAGTTGTCTCAGTCAGTGGTCTCCTGGGTGTCAATAATGGGAGTTTATTCAAGCTGGTTTGAGGTGGGGGAAAGTCAGGGTAATCTTGTATAAGAATTCAGAGTATCAGGCTGGGCGGGGTGGCTCATGTCTGTAATCCTAGCACCCTGGGAGGCTGAGGTGGGTTGGATTGCTTGCACTCATGAGTTTGAGACCAGCCTGAGCAAAAGTGAGACGCCCGTCTGTACTAAAAATAGAAAAACTGAGGCAAGAGGAACGCTTGAGCCCAAGTTGGAGGTTGCTGTGAGCTATGATGCCATAGCACTCCATCCACGGTAAGACAGCTTGAGACTGTCTGAATATTCTACAACAGCTTGAGACTCTGTCTAAAAAAAAAAAAAAAAAGAATTCAGAGTATTATTATCTGAATTTTTTTTAAAAAAAGAATTCAGAGTATCTTAAAGAACCCAAGGATAGGAGTAGGCCTCACGAGAGCTGAAAATCAGGAGCTAGAAATGTACTAAGAACTAAAATTTCCAATCTCTGTCTCCTCCTCCCATCCATCTCCTTCATGCTCTTTCTTTGTCTCTGGACAGATCATTTTTCATCTCTTCATTACTTTGCATATCCATTCCCTTCTTCTCTTTAAATGTTCACATTCTCTGATCTCTCCACACATATGGAGAACGGTTGAGAATGAGAATGTTTTTCCATCATGGCAGCTTTTGCTTATCAGTTTCCATAACCCTCATTCCAGCTAACAGGCTGTCTATCATATCTGAATCCTAGCTCCAATCTGATTGGCTCACCTCAAGTCAGGTGTCCATTCATGGACAGGAGAGCAGGGTCAGCTGAGAAGATATCCCCAAAGGTATTTATTTCAATAGTTAGGGTAATTTTTCTACACATATAAGAGCAAGGTACTAACATAAAGAATTTGCAACTATAAGGCTTTTAGATAGACAAACATGATTTAAAAAATATTTCTTGGAGGGAGTGAAGTCATAAAGTATAGAAAGCTGAACATGAGTCATAATAACCCTATTTAAGGAAGTCGGGGGAACAAGCACAGTGGGAAGTATAGCCAAATGTAGAACAGTGAAATGGTGTTAGGGGCTTGTATGATCTACTCATACTTGGCAGTGAGGACACTGAAAGATCCGTGTATGGACCCAGTGGTATTTCGTTTCCAAATTCAATTAGAATAGCCAGATGGGCAAACTTCTTACAGCAGCTCCCAAATCCATGTGTTCTCTTTCTACCTCTTAGAAGAGGGGCCATCTGATGGACCCCCAGGCAGAATCACAAGGATTTTCACACTGACATCCTCATCCCTTTGGTGACAGCTTTGGTTTATGGTTTTTATGTATATACATATAAATCTTGGCATGTTGCTTTCCCTTACAGGTCTCTGAGGCTCACCTAATTCAGCCGTCCTCAATAGTTCCCTGTAGTAACCAAACCAATAGTTCTTTCTTTCTTTCTTTCTTTCTTTCTTTCTTTCTTTCTTTCTTTCTTTCTTTCTTTCTTTCTTTCTTTCTTTCTTTCCTTTCTTTCTTTCCTTCCTTCCTTCCTTCCTTCCTTCCTTCCTTCCTTCCTTCCTTCCTTCCTTCCTTCCTTCCTTCCTTTTTTTTTTGAGACAGATTCTCAGTCTGTTGCCCAGGCTAGAGTGCTATAGCATGATGGCTCACAGCAACCCCCAAACTCCTGGGCTCAAGTGATCCTCCTTCCTCAGCCTCTTAACTAGCTGGGACTACGTGTGGGGGCCACCACACCTGGCTAATTTTCCTGTTTTTAGTAGAGGTGAGGTCTTGCTCTTGCTCACACTTGTCTGGAACTCCTAAGCTAAAGTGATCATCCTTCCTTAACCTCCTAGAGTGCTAGGATTATAGGTGTGAGCCTCCTGGGACAGCCAGGATAGAACTTTTATAGAATGGCCATAAGCAATGTTAGGCCTGGGCATGAAAAGCACGAACAGCCTGGTACGTGCAGGACAGAACCACCTTGTCTTTTCCTGGAAATAGCAATTTGCTAGTTTTAAATCTTTGACCCTGTTTATTTACTGCTTTAGAAACTTAAATAGCATCCTCTCCAAAATGCACTCTTTGGTAGAGATAGAAAGATTAAATGTCATAAATAAATGCAGGCAGCTAATTTTCTATGCAAAAGAAGGGGAATCAATAAACTAAATTCTTTATCCCTTTGGCCATTCCTTTCTTACCAAAGGGGCTCAAATTCCTCTCTCGTTGTATTTTTGACCACTGTCTTCCTATATCCACCCTAAGCTGCTGCTTCCTGGCTAATCTCCCTAAAAGGAAATGAAACTGTACATGGGTCAAAGAGGCAGACCTGAAAAGAGGGGGAAAATTCATGTTTTTTTCATGTGGAACCCTGTCTTTCCAGGTTCCTGGTCTAATCCTGGTACTCATCCCTTGGCTTTGCTGTTAGGTCTTAGGTATCTTGTTTCCCCACAGCTAAAACAGATTAATCGCAAAACGCATCAGGATTGGTTTTGGTACAGACAAAACCAGAAATCATAAATGTGAAAGGGCCAGACTGAATGAAAAGTCTTCTTTGAGATGCAATGAGAGAACCACATAACTTCCCAGGATGAGGGGCTGGAGCTATAGAGGGAGTAGGAATTCTGGTAGATTTTTTTTTTTTTAAATTTATTTGTTGATTTATTTTTTGGAGACATATTCTCAGTCTATTAACCTGGGTAGAGTGCCGTGACAGCTTAGCTCACAGCAACCTCAAACTCTTGGGCTCAAGTGATCCTCCTGCCTCAGCCTTTCAAGTAGCTAGGACTACAGGCACACCCCCCACCTGCTAGTTTCTCTATTTTTGGTAGAGATGGGGTCTCACTCTTGCTCAGGCTAGTCTTGAACTCCTGAGCTCAAGCAATCCCACCTTGGCCTCCCATAGTGCTAGGATTACAGGTGTGAGCAACCTAACCTAGCTATAAAGATTTTCTGCTAAGAATTTTAAGAAAATCAGTGAAATATTAGAACATACTTTTCAAATTACATTCATGTCCATTCACTCATCTGTCCATAGTAATAAGGAAATTGCTGGTAGTGTTTGTAGAGAGGTTTATTCCTAAATCTGCCATACACACCTGCGGGAGAGTTCTGTAGTTATCGAAACGCGCTCCTCCAGCAGAGATGACCACAGGCTGGGCTTTCTGTGTCAGTGCCCTTTCTGGCTTAGCATTTGTCTTGGTTGTAATTGTCACAGTGTGGATGATCAGCGATATGATCTTACCTGTGGTAATAGTCCTCATAAAAACAGACCAGAAACTCACTGACAATTCTTAAAGTCACTTATTTGACCTGATTATCTGTAACCAATTTGAGTGCACCACCCACCAAGCCAATCTAAATTATAGAAAGGATTTCAACAAATGCCCATAAGTGAACATGAATTAATGTCACCCAAACTAGACCTGACTCATGATTTTAAAGTCAGCTCTTAGTTTTTCTTTTAATTATGGTAAAATATACATAACATAAAATTTATCATTAGTGATATTTAGTTTATTCACAACGTTGGACAGCCATCACTGTTATCTAGTTCTAGAACATTTTCATTACCCTAAATGGAAACCCCATACCCCATTAAACGGTCACCTCCCTTTCCTCCTCTCCCCAAACTCTGGAAAGCCCTAGTTTGCTTTTTTTTTTTTTTTTGAGACAGAGTCTCACTATGTTGCCCTTGGTAGAGTGCTGAGGTGTCACAGCTCACAGCATCTTCAAACTCTTGGGCTTAAGCGATTCTCCTGCCTTAGCCTCCCAAGTAGCTGGGACTACAGGCGCCTGCCACAGTGCCTGCTATTTTTGTTGTTGTTGTTGTTGTCATTGTTATTTTAGCAGGCTTAGGCTGGGTTCGAACCCACCAGCCCCTGTGTAGGTGGCCAGCACCCTAACCACTGAGCTACAAGCACGGAACCCTAGTTTGCTTTTTGTTTCTATGGATTTACCAATTCTAAATCTATAAATGGCATCATATAATACGTGGCCTTTTATGACTGGTTTCTTTACCATAATGTTTGTAAGGTCCATCTGTTTTGTAGCATGTATCAGTACTTCATTGCTTTTTATGGCTGGAAGACATTTCATTGTAACATTTTTGTTTATCATTTAGGTTGTTTCCACCTTTTGGTTATTGGGAATAGAGCTGCTATGATCATTTGTGGGTGACCTCTTATTTGAACACCTGTTTTCAGTTCTTTTGGGTATACACCCAGCAGTGGAATTGCTGGGTCATATGGTAATTCTATGTTTAACATTTGGAGGAACTGCCAGACTGTTTGCCACAACAGCTGCACCATTTTACATTCTCACTAGCAATATACAAAGGTTCCAAATTCTCCATTTCCTCCTGTTAAATTAAATTTAGCCTAAAGCTGCCTACTTACATACTTTAAAGTCTACCCAAAAGTTTAACTGTAACCTAACTGGATGTTAAAGCAGATTGTAACCTACTCTTGTAGGTTACAGCCAATGACAGGCAGCCAACTGTTCAAATTGTGTTCAAGTAAGGCAAATGCCCAGCTGTTGCCAATACAGCTATTTCTGTACCTCATTTCCGTTTTCCGTACATCACTTTCCTTTTTCTGTCCAGAGTTGATCTGAACCTATTCTGATTCTGGTGTTTGCCCCATTTGCAAATAGTTCTTTGTTCTAAGTCTGTTCAATTTAATTTGTCTAAAATTTTTCTTTGAACACTTGTCAACACATGTTATTTTCTGGAGTTTGTTATTATTATTATAGCCACTCCAGGGAGTATGAAGCAGTATCTCATGGCTTTGATTTCCATTTCCCTAATGACTGATTCCTCAATTGCTTGCTCTCAGAGGCATGGATCATACCTAGAGGTTTAGTATTTTCAAATCTGAGAATATAGTAGGTGTTGACAAATCTCTCACTCAGCAAGCATTCACAGACAGCCTAAGCTTTGTGTGTCAGCTCTGTACCAATGAAAAGAGTTATATTTAGCTTCAGGAGGTCAGAAGATCATAGTACATAAATACATCCTAAAGTCTGTGACAACAGGCTCCTAAGCTGACAAATTCACACCATACCATGAAGCAGGATGGAAGCTTTAAGCTTTCTAATCTACTGCACCAAATGGTGGCTGAAGGTCAATTACAGCTAAAACAGGTATCAGCTGCTGTTTTCATCTCCCTTTTCATTTTTAATAAAATAAATCTTGGCAGAAACCTCTTAAAGCAGATGGGTGCCCACTTCCCAAAGGTGTCTGGTGGATTAATGTGAATGAAACACCCTATGATGGTAAGAATTCTGCTGTAATTGAAGGGTAAGGTGCTCTTATTAATGAGACTTACAATTCTGAGCATTTACTACATATAAGATACTATCCTAGGCAATGTATTAATAGCTGAGAATGTAATGCACAGCTCTGAGACATTATCTCAATCTTACACTAGCTGTTTCCTAGCTGCAGCACTGGTTCTGTCTGGGTTCAGATCTGAGTCCTGCCACTTACTAGCTAAATTTAAACTCTTTTAAACAATTTGCTTATCTGTATGGAAGTTAAAAAGCCCATCTCTTAGTGATGTTTTAAGGACGTGCTAATATAACCTGGTTAGCTGCCTACAATGTCTGGTACAGGGAGAGAAGTCAATACACATTAGTTCGCTTTGCCTTAACGTAAAAGTAGGAATATTATAGACATTATTCCTCTTATTTCGTAGATGGGGAAAGTGAGACACAGCCTCACAGTGACTGAGAAGTCATTATCTTTTAGGGAGTCTTCCTAGCTCACAGCCATTTCTAATTCTCTGGGGACTGTGCCCTGACCCAAGGTGATGGACCCACAGAGGTCACATCTGTAGCACAAGCCAGCGGTCCCTCGGCCATCGTTCATTGAATGAAGGGTGACAGATACGGTACTAATGTGGACCATATTCTTAGAGCAGGGGTGGGTTCTGTGTAGTCACTGGAGGTTGGGTCAAGTGGGGTTCAAGGAGGAGTGAGAGGGAGGTCACTGGAAAAGGTGAGACCCTGCCGGGGCCCACGGCAGAGGACGAAGGAGCCTCCCATTTCCTGGGCCTTCCATTTCCCATCTGCACCCCTTCTCTTCTCCTCAAACTGATACACTAGTTGTTTCAAAAAAAAAAAAAAAAAAACCTAATTGTTTCAAAAAACTCTGGCCTAGTATTGGGGAGTGAGGCCAAGATGCAGAATATTAGAGTCCGGATGTGGCTAGACCTGTGTCACATGACTGAGGGATCGTATTCTGGCAGATGGATGAAGTGGAGAAAAGCGGTTCTCAGAGGGAGAGGAGAGAAGCACATGAGCGAGGAGAAGCATCAGGGAGTGAGAGAAAAGGCCCTGAGGGCTTTCCAGTCCCAGTCTTTTCTGAACCCGGCTCACTTCCCCTCGGACTCCAGAGACACCGACCCGCACAGTAACAATCAGTCCCCTTGTGTTGCTTCTTCAGCTGGGTGGGCAAGATTTTCACAGGCCACAGACTTAAATAGGTAAGCTATTGAACATTATTTTTCTGTTAACACAACCTCTTGTGACGGCAGAAAAATAATCAAGTAAGCTCCAACTAAACTCAGTCATTTCAATGTTTTCTCAGGCGTTATCGTTTTCACTCAGTTCAGGATATTCCCACATCCTTCCTTCTCTCCAGAATGGCATCTCTGGGCTTGCTGGACATCCTGGCTTGGAAGAGGCATCTAGCCCAGGGCTTATTACCTGGGCGAGAAGTATAACTGAGATGTGGCGTGTCCCATATAATCCTGGGTCAGCATGTCCTGTGGGCCACTCTCCACCTACCTTATTCTCAGTGACAACCCTCTACAGGTCTTTGGGCCCTGTCAGACATTTTTGTGTCCCTTTTAGGAACTTACCAACATCTGAATTTTTTACCTTTTTTTTTTTTAATAAAAGGTTTTTTGAATAAAGTCTGGGAAACCTTTAATCTGCAGAAAGGTACTGTTGTATGGTAGTTACGACCATAGAAACTGGAGCTAAACTTCTGCATTCAAATCCCAACTACTGCCTAGGTGAACTTGGGTGAATCACTTAATATTTTTATGCCTTGGGTCTTGTCTCTATCAAGTGGAGATATTAATGTACCTATATCAAGGGGTTGTTGTGAGAATTAAGTGTGTTAATATATGTAAAGTGCTCAGAAGAGTACACAGTGTTCAGCACATAGTAATATTTAGCTACTAGTATAGCAAAAAAAAAAAAAAAAAAGTGAGAGAGAGAGAGAGACATAACACACACTGAGTTCAAGCATAAGAAATGAAAGTGACTCTACACCAGGTATAATATAAGAAAACTGCAGAATAAAAGCATAAGAGATCTTCAATGCAACCAGAGATAAAAAATACACATTACCTATAAAGAACAAGAATTAAGTTAACAGCCCAGTATTTAATAGTTACAACAGAGGCCAGAAGACAAGAGAAAAATATCTTCCAAATGTAGAGGGAAAATAATCAACAGTCTAGAAATTTTATAACTAGCTAAACTGTGATTCCAAAAAAATAATTTTTAAGCAAAGACTGAGTTACCATTCATAGACCCTCACAGAAAATATTACACTGGGTGTACTTCAGGAAGGAAGAAATCAAAACCAAAAGAAAGAAGCAGAAGGAAAAAAAAATACCTCCAAAGAAATATCAAACATGTAGGTAAACTTGAGCAACCACTCACTGCATAGAACACTTTGACTACTAAAAGTAATAACCATAGTGATGACTAATTTGAAGAGCATAAAAACAAAAGAGGAACAAAAATAACAGAGGACAAGAACATGTCAGACAAGATGCAGGTGACTGGTGTTGAGTGTTCTAAAGTCATTTCTATCCTTCAGGAGAAAAGTAGAGTTGTTGACAAACTTTAGACTTGTTGAATCAAGCATAAGTATTAAAATTTTAAGGGTAACTACTAATGGAATAGAAATACAATATGGTTTTATTCTTCCAAACCAAGAAGAAAGAGGAAAATAAATAACACTTGATCTATGCAATAGAGGGTAGAGAAGAAAAAAAAAAAAAAAAAAAAAGCAAAGAAAAAGCATTGCAAAAAGAGTTTAAAAGGCTGATATAAATAAATCAAACTAACTCACCACACATCCCATACTTACATATACACATATACATAGGTATGTCACATAGCATTTTGTTCATCAATGGACTTTATTTATGATGGTAGTCTCACATGAATGTAATGAGGCTAAAAAATTCCTATCACACACCAGTGACAACAATGTAGCTATTCTAACATTGTAGTGTAACATGTTACCTTTTGTTAATATATTTAGATATGATTAGATACACAAATGCTTAGTACTGTGTTACAGTTGCCTGCAGTATTCAGTATAGAAACATGTTGCACAGGTTTGTACAGTAGGAGCAATAGGCTATGCCCCATAGCCTAGGTGTGTAACAGGCCATACCATCTAGGTTTGTGTTAAGTACACTCTATGATGTTTGAACAACGATAAAATCACCTAATGAAACATTTCTCAAAACTGTCCTTAAGCAGCAGATGACTATGTGTGTGCACACACACATTATAAAGAGAGTGTGTCAAAAAATGTATATACAACTTAAGGAAGGAAAAAACTGTATTAAATTTGGAATTTGACATCTGCAATTACAAGAGATGCTCAACGTGGCTTGTATTCATCTTGTTACTGGTATGTATTGAGTATTATAATTTTAATACAGTTTTTTCCTTTCTTAAAGTGTGAATACATTTTGTCACCCATTTTATATTCTATATTTTTGTGTCTATGTATGTACATACACACCTTATGCTGTTCACAACACTTAAAACTAATAGTGTAGAGAGGCTGAGAATAATGAAATGGCAAACTAATTACATCAGGTAAATCATTTTTTAAAATTGATAGCACATAATTTAATAGCCAACAAAAGAGGCCAGAAAACAGGGTCATTGTTTCGATATTAGGTAAAAGAGATTTAAAATTTTTCTAGGAATAAAAAAGGTTACTGCAAGATAAAAACATGAATAGTTCACCAGGAATATTCAACAGTTCTGATATTCTGTGCAACAAATACCAACATAATTGGCAGAAAGAGGTGGTAAAATGCACAAATTCATATTTACAAATGGGCAGACAAAAATAGAATATGAAAGATTTGAACAAGAAAATTTATATAATGCAGTGCACACCAAAAAAAGTTATCTTTACAGTGCACATAATGCACATAATGCACTGTAAATATGATATATAAATAGAATATGAAAGATTTGAACAAGAAAATTTATATAATGCAGTGCACACCAAAAAAAGTTATATTTTGTATATATTTACAAATTCATATTTACAATAGGGCAGACAAAAATAGAATATGAAAGATTTGAACAAGAAAATTTATATAATCTGAGATCGTGCAAAACAAGATCAAAACACTCCAAGAAGATCTAGAAAAGAGATGAAAAGAAATTCTAGAAAATCCCCTGTGGACGGGCCTACATGGTTTTTCACCCTACCTTCTTCCCCTGCTACCCTTATCTACCCTTCACCTTTGGGCCCTGTATCCCAAAAAAAAGGTTAGAGGCAGTTAAATCAGGTCAAGGTCCAATATCACTGGCTCATTAACCAAGAATCTAACTATTATTCTTTACCGCCCTCCATAGCACCAATGACGGGTAAGATTCCCAAAGCAGGGACAACCTAAGACAGGATATGGAGAAGCTACATGGTGGATTACATTCATAGTACCCAAAGACAGGTAAGATCACTCTGCATTCAGTCAACCTAAGACAGGGACCAAACCATTGATGTTTGTATCCCCATGACGGGGAAGACTGAAACTGCAAGAGCAGGCAACCTAAGACAGGGGCTATGTTTTTCTGCCATACAAAAAACAAAAGAGGGAATTGTTGGGC
>CAUYPK010073085.1:0-16094 GCA_963574355.1 Loris lydekkerianus | reverse complement strand
CTCTGCCAATACTAGTACAGTTATAATCACCAGTAATTAGAATTCCCTAATGTGCTTTTAAATGTGCCACTCTTCCCCAATAGAACTCAGGGCAACTATGTAATTCATTTAGTAATTTAAATATTGTGTTGACTCTAAGTCTAGCTGAATGCTTGGACAGGGTGTTTGAATAGGATATTAGAAGAATGATATACAATCTCTGCCCCATATATTTTATCAAACTTGGGAGATAGGATCTAGTAGAACAGAGAAGGACATTTTGGTTTTGTGTTGTCTTAAAAGATTTTATTGAGATAGTGAAACTTGATCTGGGCTTAAAGAGATGAGTAGATTTTTAATAAAATAAGAAAAAACAAAACATACTGGTTTAATCAAGAGCAAAGGCACAGAGTAGCTGGGACTGCAGGTGCCTACCACTATGCCCTGCTAGTTTAGAGATGAGGTCTTGCTCTCTCTGACTAAGGCTGGTCTTGAACCTGTGAGCTCAGGCAGTCCACCCGCCTTGGCCTCCCAGAGTGCTAGGATTACAAGCATGAGCCACCGTGTCCAGTCTAGAAATAAAATTGTTGATGCTTTGTCTGGAAGAGTATGTATTTATCAGTTAGGTATGAACATGTAGTAGTTTGTGCACATAGTCTAAGACTCTAAGTCAGGTGTCCTCAAACTTTTTAAACAGGGGGCCAATTCACTGTCCCTCAGACCGTTGGAGGGCCGGACTGTAGTTAAAAAAACAACAACAAAAAACTATGAACAAATTGCTGTGCACACTGCACATATCTTATTTTGAAGTAAAAAACAAAACGGGAACAAATACAATTCACACCGCTTCATGTGGCCTGCGGGCCGCAGTTTGAGGACGCCTGCTCTAAGTGAAGTAAGTTTTTCTTTCAGAATTTTGAACTTAGTGCTTCATTTGTCTTATAGCGTCACATGTTGCTCTTGAGAAGACAGATACCATTCTGATTCTGAAACAGTTGAACCTAGATTAACCAAAAAACAAAAAAAAAAAAAAAAAAAAAAACCAACAAAACAAAAAAAAAACTCAGAAATTTTTCTAAATATTTTTTCTTAGCTTTTTCCTTTTTGGAAACTTGTAGTTTTGTTTTTTGTCTCTAGTGCTCTGTTGTTTTGTGTAATGTACCTCAGTATGATTATTTGCTTTCATTTGTTTCATTTACATTCTTTCAGTCTATATACTCATGAACTTCAGTTTGGAAAAATACATTATGACAGTTTCTTCCTCTTTCCTCAGTTCTGTGTTTATGGTTGGTTGGATGTTAGAACACTTAGATTGGTCTGATTTTATTATCTACCTTCTATTTGACTTTTGATTCTACTACCTGAGAGATTGAAAAAGCTGTGTGGAGCGTTCATTAAGGACTTAGTTTCTAAAGCTAGAAGGCTTGTTTGAATTTTGGTGTTGCCAGTTTCTGACTGTATGATCTAATACAAGTTTACTTGCCCTTTTTTTTTTTTTTCTCATCTGTAGAATATTAATACCTATTTCAGAGGAATAAATGAATAAATTCATCCAGAATGCTTAGATATTTCCTATTACATAGTGAAATTTAATTGTATTATCATTTAGCATCGTTATTACCTCATGTTAATATTCCAACTGTCTATTTGAATTTTCTAGGAAACTTTAAATTTTCAAGAGTGTTCTTTGGATTCTTATTTTATAGCTTCTTTTTCTTATTCCATGGATGCAATGTCATCTTGAATTATTGGGATACTGGAAGAAGTTTGGGGAAAAGCCTCTAACATAAAAGATGGAAACCAAAACAAATAAATAGAAACTAAGTAAATAATTTTTAAAAACCTCAAATAAATACAAATCTTATAAAAATTGGAGGGTAGTGGTTAGCAGTGTTGATGTTTTCTTCTGTTACCTGCATTATCTTTTATCATAGTTCCCCTGGTCTGTTTGTTTTGTTGGTGTTTTTCTTACATATTGGAAGCTTTTTCACCAAAATTTCTTCCTAATTAGGTATCATGTGTCTTCAGTGCATCACATCAGGGAGTACATGATGTCAGTTTCCCCTTTTATTGGCAATATTAAGTTTGAACCTTGTTTAAGGTGATGTCAGCCAATCACTTCACCTTTTTCTCTTAGTTAAGTGAGCTTGGGTTGATACTTTCAGAATGTATAATTATACATACACACTTTTGCATTCTTTTAAATTTTAATGTGTTATGTATTACATCATTATTTATTTTTATTCTCAGATCCAAATTTGGCAAGAAAAGCCCTTTCAAGCTGGCTTCTGTGCCTTTTTGTATGTCCATGTTAGTTTTTGAGCACTTCCTTAGTTTTGCACAGAGGTGAGGAACCTTGTCATGTTGGGAGGCTGTATTTATTTAGCTATTATCAAACAAGGCCACATTCAGGAAACTTCAATTAGATATACTTGAAAATGTACGTTATTTTTTAAAAATGTAACTAGTATTAATTTTGAGAAGCTAAACTATTAACTTTATTTAACATCGTAATGACTTTGTTGTGTCTTACTTTTGTAGCGTGGAGGTCCACAGTTACAGTTGGTCCTCCAAATGGGTAATCAGTCATTTGTCACCGTAAGGGCACCATGATTTGGGTTAGGTAGGAGAATGTTAATAAAGCAAGAAAGCATTTTTCGGGCATGCTGCCCAAGGTAATGGACATTCTGCATTTTTCCATATTTCAGTTGGATCTTTCTAAACATCAGACAGTGACTTTAAAATGTTATCTACTGAGAGCTCAATTCTATCTGTAGTTCTTTAGGTGCCTTGGTGTTATCAACGAGGTGAGGACAAATTATCAATCTTCATTAAAATCCTGTTCTCTTCCTTCAACGTTCTCTTGGTTTTCGACATGATGGGTTGTTAAGCAGACAGAATTAAAAATACTGTATACTGTTGAGCTGTGCAACTATTCATAAGTTTCACCTCAAAAAGAGACATAGTGTACCATTGTCAAAAGCTGATAACAGACTGGCGTACTCAACCTCCATAAACTGTCAGTGACCAGGCTTGTGTGGTAGTGGTGGTACTGATTGGGTGGGGAAGTTAAAACTAAATCATGAGCATGAGCTGTAGCAGCTGTCAGGTTAGCCCTTAGGCTTACTAATTAATGTTCTAATTGTATTGGTCGAACTGTTAGTAGTATTTCATTAAAACTTATTTTCTTCTTTGGGATTTTAAATACATTCATTTAAAAATAAAAATACAAAGGACAAACAAATATAGTAATAAAAATGAAAGAATTTGTTATGTAAAATTTGGATTCAGTCAAAAGGCCACACTTAAGAACCTAAGAAAGCCACGGTGGCCTTAAGGCTGCAGGTTCCACACCCTTGATCTGGTACCATAAGATATCCTAGGTGACTTGTACTTTCCCTGCCCTAGACCTAGAAGCAGCCATTTCGCCAAGGAGATCTGCTTTGTTTAGGTGGGGGAATAAAATTTTCGAAACCTAAGATCTGGGGGCTGGGTCTTCCTGTGGCTCCTAGCATGTCATCCCTTCCAGGTCCTTCCAATGGACAGAACTAAGAAGTATGTGGGTATGTTTCTTTGTGATTATCTGTTTGACACATAGATTAGGTTCTTTTGTTTCTGTTTTAATTTAGGTAGAGATTTTATACTAAACTTAATTGGTTTGTTTTTATTTTTGAATGTGTAAATCATTAACATTGTCCAAAAGTCAAATCGTTTATAAGTACTATCTTCCCTGTTCCCTGTATCTTTTGCCACTACCTCACCACTCAAGGATAACGTGTAAACCCTAGCTTGAAGTTTATACTTCCTTTCTCCTTTGTGCACATACACACATATACGTGTATTCTTATTTACTCTTCTTTGCACAGTAGATAGCATAGTTTATTCATTTCTTTGAACCTTGCTTTTTTTTTTCATTTAATATAGCTCGGGAATTACTCAATGTCAGTTTAGAGATCTTCCTTATTATTATTTTTTTTATAGCTGCATAGTACATCCATTGTGTGGATGCACCGTGGTTTACTTACCAGCTCTCTGTGTCATCACTTAAATTGTGGTCAGCATTATGCTATTTCAAGTAGTGCCCCAGTAAATTATTGTACATGTGTTTTTTTGTATTATTTGAGGCATATCTTCAGTGCACATTCCTAGAACTGGGTAAGAAGAGATAAGCACATGTGCAGCATGGTTAGATATTGCCAAATTGCCCTTTGTAGAGATTGTACAATTTTGCACTCAGACCAGCAGTGCATGAAAGTATCTGTTTGTCTACAGCCTCATCAACAGGGTGTGCTGTCAAGCTTTGAGTCTTTGCCTAGAATCTAGGATGAGAAATGTTATCTCAGTATAGATGTAAAGCAGATCCTCTGGGAAGGACGCAGTCTGTGCAAAAATGTGTGTACCTAGTTACACACATTGAATTGGACAAGTATTTCTCTCTTCTCCCTCCTGTAACTAGTAAAATGAGAATATGGAAATGTAAAGAATTTAAGAAGATGGTGCTTCTTTTATTCACACACTGTAGTTTTTTTATTTATTGAAGGGGTATATGTATATCTAATTTCTTTCCTGGTGAAATGTCTGTTTAGAACTTTTGTTCATCTTTCTGATGAAAGTCTTGGTTTTATTTTACTGAATTTTGAGAGTTCTTTATCTAGATAGTCCACAATTTACAATGGCTTGACTTATGATTTTCGAAATCAGTTGTTTTAAAAACAATATGAAAGTAGAAACCATATTTTGAATTTTAAACTTTGATGTTTTTGTGGTCTAACAATGTATAGTACGATAATCTCTTACAATGCTGGGCCAAATTAAATAACACAAAACCTATTTTATAATTAAGTATTGAGTATCTCAAAGTAATTTATTGAATACTGTATTGAAAGTATTCTGAGCATGTTTAAGGTGGGGTAGGCTTAGCTGTGATGTTTGGTGGGTTAGGTATACTAAATGTACCATCAATTTAGGATATTTTCAATTCAATAAAAATTGAGCTAAGCTATAAGGTTAGGCATATTTAATGCATTTTTGACTTTGGATATTGTAAGTCAAGGAACATCTATATATTAATAATATTATCTTTTGGTTTTTGATATATATTGCAGATATTTTAAATTTATTTTATGTCTTTTGATGTGCTTCTGGAGTGTTGTACCATGATTTTTTTTTTTTTTTTCTTGTGCAGTGCTTGAGAGAGGCCCTAAAAAACTGATAGATAAGTAAGGCTGGGTCTTAGTAATAGTCAAGGATTCATTCTGTAAAAGCTTTCAAGAGAAGAATCTACCTGTTCTTTAATGGGTAAAGATGAGGGACCTTTTATAGCATGCAGATCTTTATTTATTCTCCTGTTTTTTTTTTCCCTTGCCCATTTCTGTGCCTAGTGACCTTAATTCTGAATTTTCTTTGGTTCTTTTCTTTTTTCCTTAGTAAACCTCCACTCTCCAGCTCTGTTAAGAGTATGATAGTTGCTTGGCTGTGTGTCATAGATTGGGGATATGAGGAATCTGCCTCTTTTTTTTTTTTTTCTTTTAGAGACATGGTCTCACTCTTTTACTCAGTCTGGAGTATACTAGCATGATGTTAGCTCACTGTAATCTCAAATTCCTGGGCCCAGATCATCCTTCTGCCTCAACTTCCTGAGTACTTTGTACTACAGGTGCTCGCAACCATGCTATTTACTTTTATTTCTGTTTTTCTTTTTAGTGATTTTAGGGATAGCATCTTGCTATGTTGTCCAGGCTAGTCTTGATCTCCTGGCCACAAGAGATCCTCCCATCCCAGCCTCCCAAAGTGCCATTGTACCCAGTTGGATGTTTATGTATTCAGTGTTTTAATCAATCTAGATTTTTACTTAATGCATCATTGTCATCTTAGAAATTTATGGAGCTACAGATTCCTGCATCCTTCAGAATTACATAATGAGAATTGGCTTGTTTATGCATACAGCATAAACTGTTTTATGCATACAGCATAAACTGTTTTCTCAGTCCTATTCCTTCATTTGTGTTTTTATAAATTACTTGTTGCTGACTCCTCTCAAGTTCTTTAAATCATTTTTATTTACTTTTATTTTAGTAGTTTTGGGGAGGAGGAGAGAGACGTACATGTGTTTAATTCACTATATTTAAGTAGAAATCCAGGTGGTTCTTTGCACATGCTGTTTATCTCCTTAAGCTCTATTTTGTGAATGGTTGGATGGCTCTCAGTGAGGCTTTTTATGTTCATAATACTGCATTTTTGTGATTTAGGATTTGTTTGCCAGTGCTCAGATGATTCTGATCCATAGCTGCAAAATTGGTTGCCTCTTGCCCTTTTGTGCCTGTTTAACTTCAAGGAAGCATCTTTTTAAAGTTTCAAGCAAAGGGTTTGTTAGTTGGTCCTTGTAATCTGCTGCTTTGGAGTATGTCTTCTCCCTAGTTCACCAGTTTCACTGTATTTGATGTGAAACTTATTATAGGTTTTTATAGTTTTATTTTCAATCAATCCTCTTTCCGTTTTTCATTTTGGTGGTTTTCAAGAAGTTGAAGTAAACGTACCTGCTTTCTTCCAAAGTGTACTTAATATGATTTGAAAAACAGTGTTCAAAATTACATATTTCATTTAGGAAATTGAGTACCTGGATAAGTGGCCATGCCAACATGTGTTTCCCAATCCTGTATATAAGGTGCAATTCTAGTCTGATGCATTTGGTTGTAGTGCATTTCATGTCATGGTAAAGGGAGGACAGTCCTAAGAAAAGTACGCATGTTGGAACTAGAGATGTGCAGAACGTTCCTGTCACTGCCTTTCTTATTGTCTCTCACAGTTCCTTTGCTTCTGTCTACAGTTCTGCTCTGGGACTGCCATGTGGCCCATTTTTTTTTTTTCTTGTGCTTGCCTGTGGTTTACACTCTTCTCTTGTAAGTTTAGTTTATACCTAAAGCCATCATGGCCACTCCAGTCTCTCTCACCTGCATTTGACCATTTTGCTTCAGTTCTTTCTTGCTTGCCAGTGTAGTCTCTTTTGTTTTTTAGTCATATTTCTAAGAAGAAAAATGATAGGTCTAGCCCATCTTTTGTTCCACTTCTTATTTGTCCCAAGTCAAACAATAAATTGTCTGTCTGGATCAGGTATTCAAACAGCTTAGGGGTATGGTGGAGTGGGAGAGGGAGCAGTGGACCTGTATGGAACCAGACTATAGTTTATAATGACTACCTAAATAGCAAGGAACCCGGGGTGGGACAGTTTACCTTGCCAAGTGAGGGAGGAGGGCAAGCTAAAGCTGAATACATAAAATATTCTCTTCTTCATTATGCCATTTTATTTTTAATATAGTACTTCAGGTAAATAGAGTGCAGACTGAAAATTGTAGGAAACTAGCAGCTTTTTTGAGTGTCAAAATTGACTGCAAAACGCTGCCCAGGTTTGATGTTGTTTTCTGTTTGCCTTATGACTTTGGTAGTACGGTGTAACAGAATGACCATTAAAAGGGAAGTCAAGAGTCTTAAATTCTAGACCCATTTTTTTGCAGTTCTAAAAGGCTTCGCATTCCTTGTCAGATAATCTTTTTAACACATTGATGGGGTAGAATAGTTTCTAAGGTACTGGCTAGCTGTAAAATCCTGTGACTCTAAGTGTACTGTACCAAGCTAGGAAAGGTAATTTCCACGAGTGTGGTCAGGTTACAAAACTGTAACATGAAATCATAAGAATAGGCTAATATAAATAATTTGAAGTAAGAGAATAAGTAGACCACATTAGAAAGAGATGCAGGGATTTTGTAGTGGGCCACACCCTTCTCATTTGTACTTGTTTTATTTAAAGATGAGGTGATTGTCGTAAACTGATGTATTATAGAGTCAGGTATTATAGTCAGAAACTCTTTTCTCACCTTGAGTTGCACATCAACTTGTAACGCATTACTGTAAATATCATACTGAAGTTTGAAATGCTTTTGCTCATTTATACTTTTTAAAAATCACAATAGGATTTGAGAATAGTTAAGTAACTTGGGTTTCTTTTACTTTTTAGGATTTAAATGCCCCGTATGCTCAAAATTTGTACCCTCAGATGAAATGGATTTGCATCTCGTGATGTGTTTAACAAAGCCAAGAATAACCTATAATGGTAAGTTCATTGCTTTAAAATAATACTTTGAATTAGAATTACCTTACATTTTATGATTTTCCTGTTTCTAGTAAAATCTAAAAGGCAAAGAAGGACCTTTACTTCATTAAAGTAGTGATTCTCACACTTTTTGTTTTGTGAAGTCCTTTACACTTAAAAAAAGCTATTGAGGACATTAAACAGGTTTTTGTTTGTGTAGGTTACATATGTCAATATTTATCATATCAGAAATTAAAATTGAGATTTAATTTACTTTTAATGAATTCATTTAAACAATAAATATAGTAATTACATTGACATAATTTTTAAGTGAAAAATAAGTAAATTTTCTAAGACAAATACTGAATGAAAAGAGTAACATTGCTTATATTTTTATAAACTGTTTAATATCTGGCTTGATGACGCAGAATTCCCACATCTGCTTCTGTATTCCTTTTGTTGTGATATGGCACGTCATATGTCCTCTTGAAAACTCACCAGTTAGTCTAGAGCAGTGGTTCTCAACCTTCCTAATGCCACCACTGTTTAATACACTTCCTCATGTTGTGGTGACCCCCAACCATAAAATTATTTTCGTTGCTGCTTCTTAATATAATTTTGCTACTGTTATGAATCGTAATGTAAGTATCTGATATGTAGGAGATCCCCCAAAAGGGGTCGTGACCCACAGGTTCAGAACCACTGGTCTAGAAGAGAATGGGGGTGAAAAAGGTAAATAATGTCTTAATGTTGTCAGCAAAATTACTTTTACCTTATTAAACTAAAATGATCACTGAGACGTCCTCATTTTCTGTACTCTACAAGATTCTTTGAACCACACTTTTAGAAGTGCTGCATTGAAATAAAATCTTTCAGGTAAGAATTAAGTAAAAAGTAGTGTTCATAATGGCCATTTTCAAAAGTATAAGCATGCATGTTTGAAAAGCAACTTTTCTTTTTATTTAAGAAGTAAATGAAAGGTACATATTTAGGAGTAGAGAAGATACAATTGTATTTAATATCATAAATAGATGGCTAATGGGAGAAAAGAAAGTGATGAAGAGAAACCAGAACTCCACCTCTGCTATGTATCTCTGTCTTTCCTTCCATAGACAAATAGAAAAATGTAAACTGTGAGCCCTGAAGCTAATTGGTATTTTAGTTAATAGTGCTGATGCTTTAGGCTGTGCATTGTTTACTGACCTAAATCTTTGTATATTCGGCACATTATGGAATAGACTAGCAAAAAAAAGTCGAAGAGTTCTGTCCTAAGTAATGAATAGAATAAAATAAAGGAAAAATGAAAGCTTTTTTGGGGGGAGTCTCATTATGCCACCCTCAGTAGAGTGCCCATGGCATCACAGCACACAGAAACCTCAAACTCCTGGGCTGAAGCGATTCTCTTGCCTCAGCCTCCCAAGTAGCTGGAACTATAGGTTGCCCACCACAACGCCCAGCTATTTTTTGTTGTTGTTGTTGCTGTTGTCATTGTTGTTTAGCAGGCCTGGCTCAGGTTCGAACCCGCCAGCCTAGGTGTATGTTGGTGCCATAACTACTGTGCTACGGGTGTCTAGTCAGAAAAATGAAAGCTTTTTCAAAATTTTATAAATAGAAAAGCAAATGTCCGAAGTTTAAGAGAAATTGCATATTTTTTAGATATAAATTCTATTTGAAATAAAATAAATAGAAAGAGTAGCAGTAAATAGTATAGCCAATTGAAAGACTGGCTTATTTCACCAAATATCTTTTGAGCACCTGTTATGTATGAAGGGCTGTGTTAGGGTGCAGGAGTACAGCAATGGCTAAACAGGTGGAGCTTACAGCCTACTAGTCACTGACCTAAGATTTATTGATTAAATGAAGGTATTACATGAAAAACATAGTAAATGTAGTAGCATTTTGTTAACTTAATCTGAAATTTCTTCTTTGGTAACAAAATTGTTAGGAGGGCTAGAATTCAACATTGAAATGAACATATTGGATAGCTTTTGCAAATTTATCTAGAAATTGGCCTCTTTCTTTCTCTCTAATAAAATGACGTTTCAGCGCCACTTTACAATGACACTAGAGCACATTTTTTTCCCCATTAATTTCCCAATGAATATGTAAAAGTGGCTTTTAGCAATTACTTTGAAAAGTAAAATATACCTGTTGATTATATCCCAATCTTTCTGCATTATACAATTGATTTGACTATTTTGCATAATCTATTTGAAGTTCAGCTACTTAGGAAATAAAAAGTGTTCTTATTCAGGTTTGAAATTTGAGGCTGAAAGTTTTTGGGCTTGTTTCTCATTCTAGCTTCATTATGTTATCATTACACTATAATTATTTAGGTTTAATACAGATGTTAAGTATCCTGAAATGTTTAGTCTCTGGCCTTGAATTTAAATAGCACAAATATATGTCCTTTGACCGTGTAATAATATATTTTTATACAATCTTGGTTTTCTGTACATTTTTGGGGTGTAATATCTAGAATACAGTCTTATTCTAAATGTGATATTTAACAGTTTTTAATTTCCTTTTCTACTAGTTCACTTGTTTAGTGTCTTAAAGAATCATTATACGTACAGCCTTTTGCTTGAGGATACTGTAAACTGAAGTTTCAAGTTTTAAATATTTGACTTGTATTCCAGTTCAGAAATTAATAAATTTCATGCAAAAAGTAAATAAAGTCTCATCTATTCTTAAAGTAGCTGACCTGAATCTTTAAAAATTTTCAAGTATGTATAATATTAACTGTGTCAACATTCACAGCAAGAAACAAAAACAACCCCTATATAAAAACTATATGTGGTTTTTGAAGTTTTAAAATTAGCCTTTGGACAATGGCCAGATAGGCTAAACAAGAAAGGAGCTTCAGGTGGCCTGATTAGGAGGGTTATGGAGAGGTGGCAGATTGGTGATGTGTTTTCTTATTATAGGCTAGAATTCTAACACCACCTGTTTTAAAGGCATTCCCCACCCCCAAATACTATCACAGGTGATAAGTTTATATGAAAATTGGCTTTTTTAATGCCTAGGATTATTGTAAAATTTAGAGCAAGGTGAAGTCAGATAATCTCTAAATCTTTTTAGTCTCTTAGACTCCTCACAGTTTTATGTATGAATTCTTAAATGGTGATTTTAGAGAATGAGAGAGAATGAGATGTCAGATTGGGCCTCTGAATGGTGTTAATGTTCCAAAAGAAAATTTTTTTATCATACAGTTTATTAACTTACACGTTTTGTAGGCCTTCCCAAAATAGCTAAATCTAAAATTTTAAAGTTTGTTAAACGAGTGTTATTTGAACTATCTGCAAACATTCACAGGTAGCAAGGAGAATAATTGCGTTTTTCAGGCTGGATGTATTTATAGATTAGCTCCCAGATAAGACAAATTTGAATATAAGTTGATAATTTGGAGTCTCAAATTCTTTCTCACAGAGATGATATTTTAAATACTGGTTTGGTTTTTAGACTAGCCCATGACAATTTTCTTATCTTTTTTTAAATCCAGTATATGTCTGAACACCCAAATTCTAGTAACTGAAAAAGAAAATTAACTAGCTAGGTGGAAGCTTTCAGTGCTTAGGCAGCTGCCTTAGCAGAAGTTCAGGCAGCAGGCCCAAGGCAATCATGGCAGAGAAGGATTCTTGATGATGTGGGTGGTATTATCTATTGCAGATCTGTTTGGCAAAATGAAAAAAATTCATGATGCCACAGTGAGAGTTCTTCAACATAGATTGCCTTTAAGTCAAGGACTGCGTATTTCATATACTTTTCCCTCTTTCACGTGCTTCATTGTTTAGTTTATAACCTAGCAATTCCTTGTGTAGTCTATGAAACTAATAAACATTTTATGAGTCTAGACACTCTATATTTCCTTACACATCTAAAAATGTTTCAGAAGAAAAAAATGAATTAAATATTATTAGCAAATCTTTAGTCTTTTTAATTTCTGGATTAAAATGTATTATAAATTATAAATAATTATATGTATTATGTATACATACCATACGTATTTGTGGGGTGAGCATTTAATGTGTAATGATCAAATCACAGTAATCAAGAGTGTCCATGACCTCAAGCATCTATCATTTCTGTGTGTTAGGAAGATTCCAATTCTATGCTTCTAGTTATTTTGAAATATGTAATAAGTTATTGTTAATGATAGTCACCTTGTTATACTGTTGAATGCTAAACTAGACCTTAATTCTGTTTAACTTTATTTTTGTACCCATTAACCTTTATCTCTCCCTCCTCACTACTCTTTTCAAATCCTGCTTTCTAGCTACATGGGATCAACTTTCTTTTAAGCATGCACATATGAGTACAAAAGTGTAATGTCCTTTTGCATTTTGTTTATTTTACTTAATATAATGTCCTCAAGTTCTATCCATATTGTTGCAAATGATAGAATTTCATTCTTTTGTTTGGCTGAATAATGTTCCATTATGCACCATGTTTTCTTTATCCATTCATCCATTGAGAGACTCTTAGGGTTATTCCATATTCTGGCTGTTGTGAATAGTGCTGCAGTAAACTTAGGAGTGGAAATATCTTTTAGATATACTATTACCTTTATTTTGGACATATGTGCATATACCTAGCAGTGATATTTCTGGATCATATGGTATTTATATTTTAGTTTTGTGAGGAACTGCCATACTGTTCTCCATAGTGGCTTTACTAATTTATACTTTTAGGGACTCCCGTTTCTCCACATACTGGCCAGCATACATTGTTGCCTGTCTTTTAACTGGAATAAGATGATATCTCATTGTAATTTTGATTCAGCAAATTCTTAGTCTTGATACAAATCAGTATAGTTCTTGTATTGATCTTTAAACAACACTTGGGAGGCACCTGTGGCTCAGTGGGTAGGGCTCTGGCCCCATATACCGAGGGTGGCGGGCACTGGCCCAAGTGCAGTAAACTACACTGGATCATATTATGTTTGATATCATATAAAGTTTAGTTTTTACTTTAGACTTTTGTGATAAAAGCCATTAAAATTTATATATATTGAAGAAATCCTTTTTTTTTTTTTTTTAATTTGTAGTTGGTACTGTGTGTATATGTGTACATAGAGGACAAGTGACTTGAAATGAAGTTGTCTTCTAAGAGTTAAATGATAAGCTCATGTAGTGAATCAAAGAGCTGTTCAAAATCATCTGAAAGAAAAGACCAACTATGTACAGAGTGAGATAGAACTATTACTCTGTTAAAGTAAACGTATTTAAAGAAAGCTTGAGTCAATTAGAAGGCAACCTGTTCTGCAATAAAAGTAAGAAAAAAGGATTCCAGCTTCTGTGCTGTTCATAAGAGAATTTATCTTCTCAAACTCACCCAAATATTGCAGATGTGATTATTTCTGGTAGTATCACCTTGATTACAGGTGTGCATATGCAGCCTTCTAATGATCTGAATTCCCATATAGTTTATTTGTAGGAAAGAGCATATTTTTGTCCTCTATAGATACAATGTGGCCTTCTAGGCAGCTGAGACATGACTATTTTGAGTTAAATGCTTGCTTTCTGCCTTATATTTTACATTTTCCTGGTTTTAAGATTTCTCCATACATACATTTTATTTTTATTTTTGACATAGGCTCTCACTTTGTCACTCTGTCATTGAGTGCTGTAGCATCATCATAGCTCACAGCAACCTCAAATTCTTGGGCTCAAGCTGTCCTCATGCCTCAGCTTCCTAAGTGGCACTACAGGCACCTGTCACAACACCTAGCTCATTTTGCTATTTTTAGTAGAGAAGGAGGTCTCTCTCTTGCTGAGGCTGGTCTTGAACTCCTGACCTCAAGGGATCCATCCTCCTCATCCTCCCAGAGTGCTGCTCTGGGATTACAGGTGTGAGCCACCGTCCCTGGCCACACACACACATTTTAATCTTTCTGAATTCAGGATGCTTTCTGAAATTGGCATGTCTCTCATAATTGAAATTTTATAAAATGAGAGAGAAGGAAACTTAATATCCTCCAAGCAGGATTTTAAATAAGAAGGTATAAGGTATCATTGCCAGAGTATGTGTGAACTTTGCTTTCTATGGCGGGTTTCTGTTTTTTCTGTTTTTTTGTGCCGAAAAAACTTGGCTTATACTCGAGTATATACGGTAAATGTGAATCCCTAGTTGTAATTTTCAGTGACTTCATGAAGATTACATTGTGAGGCAGCATTGAAGTGAAGAGTGATTTTTTAATACTACAAATTGACTATCATCTATGTAATGAAATTAAAGGCAACAGAAAGTGTCAAATCCCTCATACCATATTGATATCTCACAGCAGGTGATATCCCAGAAGAGCTTGGCAAAAACAAAAGAAAAACTTCGTAAATCCACATAGGATTCCTATAGAAATATACAGTCTCTATTAAAGGTGAACTTGTAATGAAAACTGACAAATATATAAGCATTAACAGTACATGTGATTAGAATTATTACCCTAAGAACTTTAGAACTTACTAATATGTTTATTTTCAGATTATTAAAATTATAACAGGGTGAACAGGAGATGGGAAAATTAGGACATTGTGAATAAAGAACGTGAAGGTTTGAAAAATATTTAAATTGAATTCTAAATAGGTTAAGCAGCAGATTAGATAGAGCTGCAAGGAAAATTAGTGAAAATAGGTCTGAGGAAATGATATAGAATGTAACAAAGAGAATGAGGGAAAAAGTGAGGGAGGGGTGCATGGCATCCAGCCGGGAAAGAGAACATGCACCATATGCATAGTAATCTCAGAAAAAGAAATGGAATTGGGGAAAGACAATATTTGTAGGGAAATGCAGAGAACTTTCTAGAATTGCAGAAAACTAGGAATTCTAGATTGAAGGATGAAGGAGCACAGTAATCTTGACTGACATAAATAGAAGTAAACCCATATTCATACCTAATCTATAAAGCATAAATCAGATACCTAACAAAAAGAGACAAATGTTAATGTAATGCCCCAAATAATGATTTACACTGTTTCACTTGCATTAATATTTCTAAAGTACTGCTTGCTTTGTGGAATAATTTGAAATTTAGATAATGTTTATAAAAATAATAGATCAGAAACAGTTATAATAAGAAACTTTATCATAGTTATAGTCTCATCCAGTTGCCAAAATTGTAAGCCCATTTTATATGCCACTAAATTCAATTTATCTGCCCTTTTGTAAACACATAACTACACATAACTTCATGTTATGAAGTATAGCACAAAGTATGAACTTGAAATTCAGCTTATTGAGTTCAGATCCCAATTCTGTCACTTATTAGCAATGTAATCATGGTCTTGGTTTTCTGTCCTATAAAAAATGGGACTAGAAATAGTTATCTGTCTTCACAGAGTTATTGTGAGAATCAAATGAGAAATTATGTATAGTTTTTCACAGGCAGTGAGTGCTAAGTAAGTAAACAAGACATATTGTTATTACTAAGAAGTATTACCTTTAACTTTGGGAGATAAACAGAGTAGGTGCCCTATTATCTAACATGCTAACAAGTCTAGAATTCCTTGGAAATTTTGTTTTAAAATCCCATAGTTTAATGTCAAATTAGAAGTCTAAAAGTCTTGCGTGAAATTACTTACTATTCTATATACATAAAGATATAGAGGGTAGGAGGATAACTAGAAAACTACTTGCTATCATATATGTGTAATGTAACAATTTAAAGCTATAGTTTAATGGAAAAATATACAGTATTTATACTTTTTATAAGCAACATGGTAGCCTACATAGCTGACATCTAAAATTTAAATTTGATGATAGGCAGATTGCTTACTGGAATTCTAGCTGAAATTAATCTTTGTAGAAACAGAGACCCTTTCATATTCTGTACAGAAATTAAAATGCTGTATAAAAGTACATGGATAAATGTGTTTATGTTGAGGTGAATTCTTTCTTTATGGCTTACTTAAAAGAATGTGCATATGTTTTCAGAGGAAAGTTTATCGCTTTAGATGCCTACATTCGAAAACCAGAAAGAGAGCACATCAACAAGCTCACAAGCCATCTTATGGAATTGGAAAAAGAAGAACAA
>CAUYPK010073083.1:0-16700 GCA_963574355.1 Loris lydekkerianus | reverse complement strand
GCATAAAAAGGACATACCAGGTGGAGAAACATGAGGGCAAATGGGTTTGTGTCCTGAAGCTCTGCTCATGGCCAAAATGCCCGGACATACCTCCCCGTCCCCCCCCCCCCCCACACACACCATGGTATGGTCTCACAGTGTGGCAAAGACATGTAGGCTTTGATCTGTCCCTCAATTCTCCTAGAGCCACGCATTCAGATGGTTTGGCCAAATAAATCACAACCCCCTACCACAATATCCCCCAATATTCTCCAACACAGCAGGGGCAGGGCTCTCCAGCCCCCAGCGGGCACCTATTACGAGAGATGAAAAAACTGGGTCTTCATCAGCTATCCTGGGGAAGAGTGTGTATATGCATGTGACAACCTCGTCACAACATCCTGGGTTTCCTCCTGCACACTCCTACATCCCAAGGGCCCTATCGTCTACTAAGAGATCTCCTCCCCAGCCACAGCCTTCATGGGGAAAACTCACTTGTATTGAAACTGATAGCAAAACATTTCAACAAAGGAAAATGCTTGAAAATAAAGAATTACATTAGCAAAGAATTTGCATTTGGGTTGATTTTGCACTAATAGAGAACTGTCGATTTATAATATAAAAACATATGCCAATGAAATCATTCATTCACTCAGCAAACATTTATTAGGTGCCCACTCTGTGTCAGGTACTGAGATGTAGCAATGGCCAAGTCACAGATCATGTTCTTAAGGTGCTCATAGTACAGGTACGAAAGGAGGAAGAAGTAATCAACTCTGCTTGAGTGGGACAAGAATAAATAATAAATCAAATAGTAATAATTATAATGATGATGATATCAGCAACTAACATTTACTGAGCACTTATTATGTTTTGAAAATGTCCCAATGTACACTTTACTCATTCAATGTTCACAACAAACACGGGGTGGTATTATTGTTACCTGCATTTCACAGAAGAAGAAATTGAGCCATGGAGAAGTTAAGTAACTTGCGTGAGGTCAGAGAACTAGTCAAAAGTTACAGAGGGTGATCGTGCTTGACCTGGTATCAAGCAGAGTTCACCAAGTGGAAGAATCTAGACTTAGTCTTGAGGGCAATGAAGAGCTAGCACAGAAACACATTAACCAGGGATCGGACAAGATCAGAGATAGAGCTTGAGGGAAGTTCCAGGTAGAAGATGGCTTAAAGACAGTTTGGCATGAAATGACTTTGGGCCTAAATTAAGGGTCTCTCTCACCTTTTGTCCTCCATGAAAGGGACTCACTTCCAACTCTCTTTGGAAGTGCTCTGAACTTCCTCATTGTTCTTCTTAAATAAAATCTCTCTTTGCTACCCTGAAAAAAAAGAAAGGCCGACAGAAAGCCAGTGAAGAAGAAGTGGATTTGAAAGAAATTGAGGAGGTGAAGTGGACAGACCTGGGCAGTGTGGGGTGAGGACTTGAGTAACGACAGCCTGAAGACCCATGTGACTAGATGAATGACAATGCCACAGAGAGTGGCAAGAAACAGGAGCAAAGGTAGCTGGTCTGGGAGCAAGGAGAGGTCAATTCTGCACATGAGTTTGAGCAGCCACCCAAATGGCCAGGTGACTAGGCAGCTGGACAAGCAGTTTCTTGCACCTAAGAGAGCAAGTGAGCTGAGGAAGCATAATGATCCTAGTGAATTAAATTATCCAGGAGAGATTAATACAATGAGAAGAGGTCTGAGGACCAAACCCGGAGGAATAATTGATTATTATTGAAATGTTAGAAGGAAAAACAGGACCCAGACAAAAAGATAGAGCCAGAGATATCAAAGGTCATGTCAGAAAACCATGGGAGATCAGCACTACAGAAGCCAGCAGAGGAGAAGTGGGTTCCAGATAACACCGGAGTCCATACTCAATTGAATGAGAAGTAACTAGCAAGCGCCCAAGGCCAGCAATGTTGGTTATATTCATAAAACGCTTCCATACAATATAAGATACCAAAATGAGTGAATGCATTTCTCCAAATTTAGACTGTTGAAGAGACTACTAAATCAAACACACATATTTAATTCGCTTGTGATCTCAATGAGGTTAGAAAACAACTCCAGTATCAAAAAGCTGCCAAAACCATGACAGATGAACACTGTGGGCAAAGAAAAGCCTTGGAATATAAAACCCAAGTTCTATCCAAATTCCTTCTCGTAACTACATTAAAACTAATGTATAAGCTTATATGTTTAAAAAAAGTAAAATGATTTTTTCCTAAGAGCCCAAACTTGATTCTTGTTTGTCTGGAAAAGTTCTGCTGGACTGTCAGAGGTTTTACTACCAGATACCCAGGTATGTTTCCAGAATATAAAGTGTGATCAGAAGCAATGTTTCAAATTGTTACACCCTCAATATACATTTCATATCCAACAGTTATTTGTAATAAGTACATGCTAGGTTATTTTTCCACCACTCAAAGTGAATCTATTTGAACAATTATGATGTATGCCCACAGTACTCAAGAAGGTGGCAAAAACCAATTTGGAAGCAAGAGGTATACAAGCACATCAAAGGACAGAAAAATAGACGATATAAGAGTCCTGGTTTTCCAATAATTCTTTGGAAGAACATATATCCCACAATCCAGGGCTCAGAATCATGATGCATACAAAATTACAATACAAGGTCTTGGAATTCATAACCTAAATCCATACTGATCTTATACAACATTTGTCTTTTCCCCAAAACATCTTACATTCTGTTCTATTGCATTTTTAGATGTACAGATAAATGAAATCAAATGGAACATAAGTTTAAAGACTTTCTTGCTGGTTTAAATATTCACAATGCCACAGTCTGCCTGAGACAAATCAGAGTCATGTGGCTAAATGTGCAAACAATTACTCAATTTAATTTTATCTTGCAGAAGTTAAAAATAAGCTGTAATCACAGTGGATGCTGTTCATTTTATTCCAGAAGCCACCATCTTGTATGTTCCTGATAATATTTTATTACTGGACACTAGAGGAGTGGCTGAGCAGAACTTCTCTCTGGACCTCCACACTAAGCATGCTAATTTGCAGGGCAGGAAGAGAGCCTGGCCAAAACAAAGCAACAGCTGCATCTCTTCTAAAGGCCTTATTCCACCTCCTTAAAGAGGCAGAGTCTGAGATGAGCCACTGTCCAAATCCTCACAGTCACACAAACTATTTGCATTGAGTCCTAGAAGCCCTAGGAGTCAGGCCACTTCATCTTCAGGTGAAGAAAGAGCCTAATGCCATGCTGTGTAACCTCCGTCCTTCAGAGTGCTGGGTAAGGGTACAGACTCCAGGATGACACCAACAGCACTCTGCTAACACCTAAGACAAGTTACTCAAGCTCTCGTTGCCTCATTTTTCTCATCTGTAAAACAGAACCCAGAACACACAGATAACATGAGGAAGAGATAAAAGTATGCACATTAAGCATGTAGCCCAAGACCTGACATATATTTAGTTCCCATGCTCATCATTAATCTGTGTATGAGTTACCTATGGCTATATAACAAACTACCCCAAACACAGCGGCTTAACACAACAAGCATGCACTACCCCAATTTCTTTGGTTAGGAATCTAAGCACCGTTTAGCACAGCACCTCTGCCTCAGGGTTCCTCGTAGGCTGCAATTCATGATCACCCAGAGTTTCATCTGCAGCTCCAATAATCCACATCAAAGTTCACTCACAGCTGTTGCCAGGTTCAGATCCTTGGAGGCTACTGGGCCTCTATTCCTCATGGGCCAGCAACAGGAAGCCTCCTTCAGCTCCTTGATACATGGCTTAGGCATCTTTAGGGCAGGTTACAGGGGGGCAGCTGGCTTCCACCAGAGCAAGCAAACAGGGAGCAAGAGGGGCCACATGCAAGATGGAAGCCACCTTCTCTCTGTGACCTAATTTTGGAAGTGACATCCTATGCTTGTGCTGTATATTCTATTTGCTAAAAGTGAGTCACTAGGTCCAGCCATTCTCAGGAGGAGATTACACTACACCAAGGTATGAATATCAGCAGGTAAAATATTCAAGGACCATCTCAGAGGTTTGCCTGTAACAATCCAAAAAGCCAAAGTCTTCACAATGAGCTTCCAACTCTTTCTTTCAACACATATTTGAGTACTTCCTCTGTGCCAAGCACTGCACAAAGGCCTTGAAAGTGTACTAAAGAGAACAGACATGCCTCTGCTCTCACGAAGCATATAATCTAGCAGGGGAAGCAGACATTAAAGAAATAAGACAAATTATCACTGAATTAAAATTGTGACAAGTGCCATGTGAAAATGCAGGAGGAATGCAATCTACTTAGGATTCAAAGTGAGGCTTCCCTAAGGAAGAGAGCCAGGCTGAGACCAAAAGGAAAGGAAGAGGTAGCCAGGCAAAGAAGAGGGCCAGGAAAGAGAACAGAGATTCAGACACAAAGGGAACTGAGCACGTGAAGGCCGTTAAGGTTGGAAATATCGTGCATGTGGCAGGGAATCCACAAACGAAGAGGCAGAGGCAGGAACACCTCAAAGCTACATAAAAAAGGCAGGTTTCTAGTCGGTCTTTGTTCTCAATTAAATTCATGAAATGTAATTCAGATATACTGGCAGTAACAAACTATCCAAATAAACAAAGTTAATAAAACCCACTTTGGTTCTCACTCCTTTACACTTTAAGTCTCCAGTGTTCTGGGGGCTTAGGTTTATTTTTATAATGTGTCCATTGGCTGGGGGCCCATAGCTCAGGGGTTAGGGCACCATCCACATGCTCCAGGGCTGGTGGGTTCAAACCTGGCTTAGGCTTACTAAACAAACAACAACAACAAAAAAAAAAAAAAAAAAAAAAAAAAATAGCCAGGCATTGTGGAGGACACCTGTAGTCCCAGCTACTAGGGAGGCTGAGGCAAGAGAATCACTTGAGCCCAAGAATTTGAGGTTGCTGTGAGCTATGATGCCACCCACCATGGCACTCTACCAAGGGTAACAAAGTAAAACTCTATCTCAATTTAAAAAAAAAATAATGTGTCCATTAAGACAGACTCTCATAATAGGACGCAATGCCCCTGACCAAATGCGGATCTCATCTGATTATTGTAACTAGTGTGCACTTGCTTAGAACAATGAAGACTCCTTCTCATTCCATTGCATTAAATTCAATCAATTTTCATAAATAATGCTGCTAAGTGACTCCTAGAGCTAGAGAGAACAGGGAGATGTTGATAAACAGTACAAGTAGACTGAAATACTCAAAATAAAGATGCCCTTCCTTTGGTTCCCAAGGCTGGAAAATAGGCCCAGGAACAGATGCAGCCCAGTGGGTGTTTAAATGAAGAACTTTCCTCAGAGGCATTCCAGTTCTGCTCAATGCTCTCTCCTACTTACCAGCAAGCTGCAGATCTGAGTGTCAAACAGCCATACAAGGTCATGTCTGAAATCTGACACATTTGTACAGGAAAAGGAAGTACCAGATCTTCATTATATCCATGTTAACCCAGCCTGAGATCCTTAAGAGAAATGGCCTACATTGTACTTCTATTAACAAAAGACCACCTTTCCTGTTAATGCTGTGAAAATCCCAGCACACTGGCCATAGTCAATACACACATAAAAATGCAACTGAGGTTTTGGGATTTGGGGCAGGAGGAATGCATTATTATATTCAAAAATTGATCATCAATTGGCTCAGTGCCTGTAGCTCAGAGGCTAGGGCACCGGCCACATATACCAGGGATGGCAAGTTCGAAACCAGCCCAAGCCTGCCAAACAACAATGACTACAACCAAACAAATGACTACAACTACAACCAAAAAAAAAAAAAAAAAAAATAGCCAGGCGTTGTGGTGGGCACCTGTAGTCCCAGCTACTTGGGAGGCTGACACAAGAGAATCACTTAAGCCCAAGAGTTTGAGTTTGCTGTGAGCTGTGATGCCACCTGCCGAGGGCCACACTCACTACCTGATGACAACATGTCCCACCACACACTTCTGTCTTAGCTAAGGCCCGTGGCAATGGGGAGGAGGGTCGAGAATGATTGGCCAGTAGAAAAATACTTAATAAAAGAGTTAAGCTTTTAAAGTAGTTTTGGGAAACTGCAGGAGGCTGAGGGGGCTCTCAATTTAGAGTTCCTTTGCTGGCAAACAAGCCTCTGGCTGGAAGTTGAAAGAACTGGATTCTAGCTTCAACTAATTAACTCTTTGGCTTTTACCAAACGTCTTCAATCAATCAATTAACAAGAAGCTATTGAATAGCTATTATATAGCCAGCGCTGAGAAGGGGTGTGCTTGACCAAAGTGTGTGAAGACTCCATTCTTGCCTTCAAGGAACTTAACATTTTAACTCAAGAGAAAAAAACAAGCATGCAATAAACCTGGGTTTTCCAGAACCTGTCAGAAATGACTCTGTTCTTTTTTTTTTAAATATATAACTGAATATTACAGAGGTACAAATGTTTTGGCTACATCAATTGCAAGAGTTAGGAGTTAAACCTTTTATCTACAAGAGCTTTTTAACAGTTTAGTGCTTTTAAGATGAAAATCTTTCAGAAATACACTATTTCAACATTTTCACAGATTATAAAAAAAAAAAAAAAAACCAACACTGGTTCTGCTGGATGTTAATAAGAGTCATGCAAAAAAAAAGTAGCGAGGTCCCATGGTCAAGTAAGTTTAGAAAACAACGGGTTGAAAAGTTAAATAGGTTAACTATAGTACTTCTCTGAACTAGCCAGCAGTTTTTAGTTTTAAAAACTAAAGTCTGTTGTGAGTATCTAAGGCAGGTATATTATATACTTCTCTAGGGAATCATTTTCCTCCTGGGATCAAGGTTCCAGGCAATGTAGTTAGGAAACACGGTGCTATACACATCCCTTTCTCCTTAAATGCTCTCAGTGGCTCAGTGTTGTCTTGCCATGGGCCTCATTCGGTGTGATGGGTAGGTGATTAGGATGAACTACCACACAGGAAAGGCCTTCCCTCCACTGGGTTCCCCTGCAACAATGAGCTATTCCATGGGTGGCAGCTCTGGACACCACCAAGTCATGCTCCACCACTACTAGAAGGTAGACTTTCAGAGCAGCTCCAACTCAGTACTCCTGCCTGGGACCCAGGAGCTGGCTGTGAAAACCTTTCAGGACCTAGGAACTCTGTACCCCACATTTCCCCACCATAAGTTATCCCCCATATTTAATGTTCCTCTCCTTTGAAAAACTCCAGACCACAATGATATATTTTTCTGCTCCATTCAAAGCAGAGATGACCCACTGACATTCTTGGCACGTACTTGGGCACTGCCTCATGACAGCTTCTGGGATTATTTCTATGACTCTCTGACCATTTCACTGAGGATGGGTTTGTGAGTGCATCCTCAGCTAAACAGTATGTTCCACAAGGGCAGAGTCTTAGTGTCTCTCTGTGGCACTGTGAACATAGACTTTCAAATTTTTGCTAATTGGCCAAGAAAAAAATATTTTTAATGCAAGGTATTACTATAAAAGAGGCCATTCAGGCTTGGCCAGCCAGCCTGGCATTGGCCCTCTGAGATAAGAAAGTAGGCTGTTTGTCTTATCATGGGCATAGTGTGAAAGGGAAGGCTCACCCCCAACTGTAGTGGTGGTATCAGTAAGAAATCCAAACCTAAACAGGTGGAGTGGGCCACAGGTACATCTGAACGGGGTGCTGAAGAGTGGCCGCTGAATACAGTGCCCTCAAGCCCTCAGCAGGCACTGACAGGTGGTCAGCCACCTCCACTGCGGGGGCTCATGCACTCTGCAGCCCAGGGGGCCTGGCTTGATAAGGAGCTCACCCAAGACAGAAACGAAGTCTGCCTTACTAACATCACTGTCACTGGTTCTCAAACAGTGAACAGCAAAACATTCTGGCTTCCCTCCCTCCAGCCCTGGAAGGGAGACTCTGACCGAAGGAAACTTCTAGGTGGTTGGGCAAACTCTCCCCAGCCTCATGGGAGGCAGGGTAGCAAGACAGTTAAGAGCCTGCGTAACCAGGGGCAGAGCAGTCAGGTCTGAATCTCACTCTCAAGTAATCAGTCATTGTCCTCAAGCAACCCGGTTAACATTCTGAGCCTTCTTACATGTCAATTGGGGTGAAAACAGTTTCTTTTCCGTAGGGTTGTTGTGAGAGTACATGAGGTAACTGAATAACTGCGCAGAGGGCTCCGTCAGCCCAGCCCTGGGCACACGGCAAATGCTCCTCAAATCACAGCACTCCCCAACCACAGCCTGCTTGGTGCAGGACTTGGCTTTGTTCAACTCTTCAACCAGGCGGATCTCTTCCGACGATATATGCCCAAGATGTGGAAATTATTTTTTCTCATAATCAGACTGATGGATTTTGCTGCCCTCTCCATCAAATCATAATTCTCCCAAAGTCAAATTACTCATGTATTTTTTTTCTTTTTTTTTTTTCTTTGCTTTTCCACTCAATAGCTATGAGGATTTGGGCAGCTTCTTCATGTGTAAAAACAGAGATAATAATAGCACCTTCTTCATTCAGTTCTTGCAAAGGCTGAATGGAAATATAAGTAATGTGCTAAGCACATAGCAAATTCTCAGTCCCTAGTAGCTGCTATTACCATTTGTGTGGCTGCATTAGCCAGAATCAAAAGAAAGATCTCCGCCATTTGCTTTGGTTACCATAGTGTGGCTAACAAATGTTAGAAACCACAAGGCCTTGGTGGCTATTCTAAAATAACATGAAAAACCAGAAACAGCCCCTTTCCCACACTGCATAAATAATGATGGCTTGGGGAGCAGCTAGGTGCCAGGAGTCAGCAGATCAGACTGATACTGAAACTAGGAAAGCAGGGTCCCAGCAACAAGAAAAGGAGCATCTCCCCAGAGCAGGAGGGGCCTCAGCACTCTCCACCTCTCCACAGGGAAATAAGAGGCTGGGAACAGGTGATCAGGGAACTCTGCAGTCTTGCAATCAGCAAAGAGGCAATCACATTTCCATGAGACCTGAGGGCACGGAAAATAACAGGGCAGAGTGATTTAGCCCAGATAGGGTGAGCAGGAGAGCAGCTGACAGGGCTGAAAAGAAATAAGAATGGGGACAACATCCCTCAACTCACAAGCTGTGGTCCAGAGTCACATTCTCTCCCCACTAAGGAATTTACCTGAACAGCAGCTCACCAAGGACTTGCTGCCATGAATTCATGGGAGGACATGTATTGGGACATGACCCCAATGCTGCCAGCAGACCACGTGCACACTTGAGGTGGACCTCGAGAACAGCCACGCTTTGGGAATGGTTTAGTCTGCGGCTACAATTCCCCAGAGGCAGAGCTCCTGGTCAGACAGGAGAGATCCCTTTGATGTCCCCCAACACCCTTCTTCTAGGAAGAAGGTCTGCCAGGAAAAGGGGGATCCAAACCTTAAAGAAATATAGAAGGTAATAACAGCTGGAAAAGAAATATAAATGTCTCAAGTATACACAAAATGCTCAATGCATTTAACACTTCATTGTGATCTCCTATTTCACCTATCGGGACAAAACTCCAAAAGCCAATACCAGTCAGCTCATAAGGCTGGGAAGATACTCACGTACCTTGCTGGCAGAGATATTAACTGGGGCGACCCATGGGAGGGGAGTGAAATTTGGCAGTATCCATTCACATAACTAATACATATACCCTTTGACCAGACAGTCTCTTCTGACATGTAACCTACAGATACAGCTGCACATGTACAAGGTTTCCACAGATTATTCATTACAGCTTTGCTTTTAACAACACAGGAAACAACCCCAATTTCCCCTGGGAGCCTAAGTAAATAAAGCATATCCAGACAATGGAATACTACTTAACTTGAAAAAAGGAAAAAATGACCCAAATGAGCAAAATTTATAAACAGTCCACAGAAAAAGAGACACAAAATACTGGAAAAGATATTCTGCTTCACTCTTAGTGAAAGAAATGCCAATTAAAACTATACTGTGTCATTATTTATTGCCTTTCCTACTTGCAAAAATTCAAAAGTTTCATCACATATTCTGTCAGTGAGGGGGTGGGGAGCAGAGTTGCTGTGCTAAAAGTCACTGGTCAGAGCACAAAGTGGTTCAGCCCCATGGAGGGAGTTTGGCAATAGCTAAGAAAACTGCAGATGCTTCACCTGTGATCCAGCAATTTCACTTCTAGGAATTTACCCCAAAGATATGGCTCTAGAAATACAAAACAGCAGATGTACAAATCCATTCACTTACCATCATGAATATAACAAAAAATGATGAAACAACCCAAATGTCCATCTATAGGAGACTCACTGCATAAATGTCTGATTGCAGGACTAGGGAAGTACAAGAGAAGCTTTGAATAGCTTATTCTAGAAAGCCAGAGAGTGCCCCAAAAACTTACTGACAAGCTTGAAAGGGCTCCCACAGTCAAATCTGGGACAATGTGAGCGCCAAGAAGAGCAGTAATGGCAATGAGAACACGCTAAAGAGCAACACACCAAGTGGAAAAACACCCCAGAGTCCACAGAGTTATGGAAAAGGTGGAAGGGAAGTGAAGCTCTTCTTCACTAAAAAATGGATAGCTAAAAATGTAGGAAGAACAGCAGAATTGGAAAATCATCCTTTTGTGATATTATAATTAATACAAGTCAAGGGTATAAACAAATGCTAAAACCATTGAGTAAAGTCGTTGAAGAGGGTAGGCACATGATCGCAAATTCCATCTCACAAATCATTTATTGAATACAAAGGAAATAGGGTACCTTTATAATGAGTGATCTGGCAGACACTACCTTCATCGGATAATCAAACTAAGCACTCGGAATAGTGAGGCAAACTAATATGAGGTGCCTTATGTGATACAGTAGCAAGTATATAACATCACCAATGTGATCTTCTAACCAAAATGTCTAATCCAAATATAGATAGGGTAATATCAACAGGACAACTATTCAAAACTGACAAGGTCCTAAAAGATTCCTTCTCCCCAAAAAGGTGAAGGTCCTTCTCTTTCCGAGACAAAAGGTGACAGGAAGATCAAATTCAATATTCAATATCTAACAGATCCTGGAGTGAAAAAAAAAAAAAAAAAACCTTACACATAATGCTTTTGGAACGTAAGAGAAATTTTTAAGGTAGACTAAATAACATTATTGTATTAATGTCAAATTTCTTGAGTCTGACAATTTTATTATTAAAACATGGAGTCCTTAAGAAGTAAATCCAGTTAAGTGTCTTTAAATATAAAGAATGAAGACATTCTCTATGTTCTGATATTTTTAACAGTTCCTTTAGCATATTTTATGTAAAAACAAAGGCATACAGAACAGTGCATACAGAACTTTACCGTGGTCTAAAAATGTCAGGTGAGGATAAATCATACAATTCTATTTCCTTGTATGCACACATGTAAGTTCTAGAAGGATATATAAGAAACAAAAGTAGTTACCTGTGACAGGTAACAAAGAAAAGCAGAGACCACAGCAGACAAGAGACAGAGGTAAGAGTAAATATCATTGCTGTACACTTTTTTGAATATTTTTAGAGGCCTTTTAATCCTAGACAGCAGTCTGGCTCCCTCCTCCTTACAATTTATACAGGAGATAGAGACTCCTCAACATTTTCCAGAGCTGTCAGTGGTGTCCTTGGTGTGATGAAACATGGTCTGATCAGGATGAATGGGGAAGAGTAGATGTGTGGTTCAACAAAACACAGCGAAAGTCTTACATACATTTATAACTGAAAACAGTCCAAACAAAAATATTTTTAAAGGCTTAATGTTGGGATATCCAAAGCAATACTAGGAAGATGTGGCCAAAGTATAGGCCATGACCTAGAAAGATGTTCATGTAGCATTTTACAATGAAAAGGGCATACACCCTACATAATTTCATTTAAAATCATACACATGACATTCGCCAATTTGGGCGCTTCACTGATGGTGTCGGTGAATGAGTTTCCCGCCTGAACACAACTAGCTGTGAGTCATGGGCACCTCCAGAGGCTCCCATCCAGAAGGAGAGTTAAAGGACAGAAATTTAGCAAGTAACCTGGTGGATTAGAGCTGCACCAAGAGAGAAGGCTGAAGAACACACATTAACCCTGCTGAGGTGAGCTGCGGCCCCAAGGACACAAACAAAAGGTACAAAATCCATCACCAAGCAGATGGGAGGCCCTCCCCCATGAGAACGGCTCGGAGTGTCCCACAAACAAATAAGCAGAGTTCAAAGGTCCTCCCACTACACTCCACGGGAAAGACCCTCTAAAAACTGGATCTACCTCCCCTACTAGGATGCCACAGCGTTCTCCTGCCAGGCATAAAACTGTATAAAACTGTATATATTCTCTACCTGAAATTATGAGCTCCCAGCACTCCCCTCCACTCTCACTCTGAGGTCTGGAGGCCTGTCCCCCAGGAGTCCAGATTCTTGGGTGATTTCTCAAGGGTGCAAACAGGGCCTAGACTGCAGCTAGTCAGTGCTGATTCTGCAGCACGGGAGTGAGGACAGTCGACTAAGAGGGAGCCACACGGGAGTGGTGGTGCCCCGAGGCGCAGAACGGCAGCCGTTTTTGGCAACAACAGGGCTCACTCCCAGATATTCCAAAGCCACACCCCCTGTCTCCCTGGGCAACCAGAGGAGGCCGGGCATCTTCTCAGGTGACAACCACTACGGAACAGATCTGGGACGGAAATGCAAGCCCCGTGAGTAAAGGGTTTGCCTGAGGTGGTACCAGCCTGGGTGGAGCACGGGGACTAGAAAACGCACACAGCAGAGCAAGGAAATTCCCAGGGCAGGGCTGACTCAGAGAAACACTTTACTGAGCCTAAGACACACCCAGCCCTCAGGGGATCGTCAGCCTAGACAAAGGAAGGCAAGAAGCTAGAACTGACAGCTAACCAAATACAAACATGCAGGAGCAAAGACAGGGCCTGAGGCACAGGCTCTGGGAACTCAAAACAGCTTTTCTTCTGCAGGGGATTTTACCAGGGACAGAAACAAATTCGCACAAAGTTGTTCTGTTCCATTCTGTCAGTAACATCAATCAGGGGTGGGGCTGGAACTGAGTGAACACCCCCAAGCCTCCATAAAGCCCACGAAGTTGTCAGGCCTCACCTCCCCTGGCTAGATAGAAGCAGAGCACAGTAGCCTGGCTGAGCAAAAATACATTTACTTGTGATTCAGGCAGGTGCAAACCCCTGGGGTATCTGTTCACTACAGGCAACTGAGTCAAAGCCCCGCTGGACTATCAGTGACTGAGTGTGACAGAGGTGCAAGGTGGGGAAGGAATCATCAACCTTCCCAGACTGATCTATTTGCTGGGTGGGTCCTCCGGACTCCACGGAGCACTGGAGCAAGCCATATCAGAGTAGTCACCAGACCTCTGCAATCCAGTTGCCAGAGACCTTTTAAACTCTCACACCTGAGACAGGTGCTGACTGAGACAATTGGCTTGGACCTTTTGAACTGAGCCAATCGCCCAAGGACTGTTCAAGTGGTGCCCTGGGTGTGTTGTTGTAGGAAGGTTTGATTTTCCTTTTCTAATTGTTGCTTGTGGGTGGTGGGGTGACTTAATTGCTGGTATTTATCCACAGCTGAGACTTTAACCCAGAGTAATTGTTTCACTAGGGTTGGACAGAGACCAGCTGAAAACAAGACCCACCACACCAAACAGGTCCACCGCTTAGCCCCACCACACCAAACTGGTCCCCAGTTTCTCAGGCCATAGCACTGCATGGGTTCTCAACAAAGTTCCAGGGGAAAAAAATCAAACAATGTAAAACAATCATGGAGCAGAACCAGCGGAAAAAACTCTGGTAACATGAATAACCAGAATAGATCAACCCCCCCCCCCCAAGGAAAGATAAAGCAGATGTAACTGAAGATCCCATTCATAAACAGCTGGCCAAGATGTCAGAAATCAAATTCAGAATTTGGATTGCAACCAAGATTAATAGAATGGAGGAAAATTCGGAATTAGAAATTTGAGGAGCAATTCAAAAGTCAGAGTTAGAAACTCGAGGAAAATTCAAAAGTTGTCTCAAGAATTTAATGAATTTAAAGACAAAACCACCAAAAACTTTGACGCACTGAAGCAAGAATTTGCAGCCCTCAAAGATGTGAAAAATACAGTATAATCCTTCAGTAACAGAATAGAGCAAGCAGAAGAAAGGATTTCTGACATTGAAGATAAACCTTTGAATTCTCCCAAATTCTCAAAAAGGAAGAGAAATGGAGAGCAAAAATGGATCATGCTCTCAGAGAGCTCTGGGATAATTCGATGAAGGCAAATATCCGCCTCATTGGAATCCCTGAAAGTGATGAAGTGGCCTCGCAAGGCACAGAGGCCCTTCTCCATAAAATTATGAGAGAGAATTTTCCAGACATGCCAAGAGATTCTGAAATTCAGATAGCAGACCATTACAGAACCCTAGCACAAGTCAATCTGAATGAGACATCCCCCAGGCATATCATAACTAACTTCACTAAAGTTAATATGAAGGAGAAAATTCTGACAACAGCCAGATGAAAGAAATCCATTATGTACAAAGGGAAGAATATTAGAATGACTGCAGATCTCTCAGCTGAAACTTTTCAAGCCAGAAGAGGGTAGTCATCAACTTTTAATCTCCTAAAGCAAAATAACTTTCAACCCCACATCCTGTATCCAGCTAAACTGAGTTTCATTTATGATGGAGAAATTAAATACTTTGATGACATTCATATGTTGAAGAAATCTGCCATAACCAAACCAGCTCTTCAGAATATTCTCAGACCTATCCTCCATAATGACCAGCCCAATCCTCTCCCACAAAAGTAAACTCACTCAGAAACTTTTGATCAAACTCCAACTTCCACAGTGGCGAAAAGATTAAAAATGTCCACTGGAATTTCAAAAATCTCAATACCCAAAATTTTACCAGACTTATCTATATTCTCCATTAATGTGAACGGCTTAAACTGTCCTCTAAAGAGGCACAGATTAGCTGACTGGATACAAAAATTCAGGCCAGATATTTTCTGCATACAAGAGTCACATCTTACCTTAAAAGATAAATACAGACTCAGGGTGATAAAATGGTCATTCATATTTCAGGCAAATGCTAATCAGAAAAAAGCAGGTGTTACAATTTTATTTGCAGACACAATAGGCTTTAAACCTACAAAAGTAAGGAAGGATAAGAATTATCACTTCATATTTCTTAAGGGTAATACTCAATATGATAAGATTTCTATTATTAATATTTATGCACCCAACCAGAATGCGCCTCAATTTATAAGAGAAACTCTAACAGACATGAGCAACTTCATTTCCTCCAGCTCCATAATAATGAGAGATTTCAACACTCCTTTGGCAGTGTTGGATCGATCCTCAATTAGGAAGCTAAGCAAAGACATTTTAGATTGAAACCTAACCATCCAACATTTGGATTTAGCAGACATTTACAGAACTTCATCCCAACAAAACTGAATATACATGCTTCTCATCAACCCACAGAACATACTCCAAAATTGATCACATCTTATGTCACAAGTCTAACCTCAGTAAATTTAAAGGAATAGAAATTATTCCTTGCATCTTCTCAGACCACCATGGAATAAAAGTTGAGCTCAGTAACAACAGGAATATGCATACTCATACAAAAACATGGAAGTTAAATAACCTTATGCTGAATGATAGCTGGGTCACAGGTGAGATTAAGAAGAAAACTGCCAAGTTTTTGGAACAAAATGACAATGAAGACACGAATTATCAGAACATGTGGATACTGCTAAGGCAGTCCTAAGAAGGAAATTTATACCACTGCAAGCCTTCCTCAAGAAAACATAAAGAGAAGAACTTAACAACTTAATGGGACATCTCAAGCAACTGGAAAAGGAAGAACATTCCAACCCCAAACCCAGTAGAAGAAAAGAAATAACCAAAATTAGAGCAGAATTTAATGAAATTGAAAACAAAAGAATTATACAACAGACCAATAAATCAAAAAGTTGGTTTTTTGAAAAGGTCAATAAAATAGATAAACCTTGGCTAACCTAACCAGGAAAAAAAAAGAGTAAAATCTCTAATCTCATCATTCAGAAACAACAAAGATGAAATAACAACAGACTCCTAAGAAATTCAAAAAATCCTCAATGAATATTACAAGAAACTTTATTCTCAGAAATATGAAAACCTGAAGGAAATTGACCAATACTTGGAAGCACGTCACCTTCTAAGACTTAGCCAGAATCAAGTGGAAATGTTGAACAGGCCTATATCAAGTTCTGAAATAGCATCAACTATACAAAATCTCCCTAAAAAGAAACACCCAGGACCAGATGGCTTCACATCAGAATTCTATCAAACCTTTAAAGAGGAACTAGTACTTATATTACTCAACCTGTTCCAAAATGTAGAAAAAGAAGGAAGACTACCCAACACGTTCTATGAAGTAAACATCACCCTGATCCCCAAACCAGGAAAAGACCCAACAAGAAAAGAAAATTATTGACCAATATCACTAATGAATATAGATGCAAAAATATTCAACAAGATCCTAACAAACAGAATCCAGCAACATATCAAACAAATTATACATCATGACCAAGTTGGTTTTATCCCAGGGTCTCAAAGCTGGTTCAATATACGTAAATCTATGTGTAGTTCAGCACATAAACAAATTAAAAAACAAAGACCATATGATTCTCTCAATTGATGCAGAAAAAGCTTTTGATAATATCCAGCATCCCTTCATGATCAGAACACTTAAGAAAATTGGTATAGAAGGGACATTTCTTAAACTCA
>CAUYPK010073082.1:0-14365 GCA_963574355.1 Loris lydekkerianus | reverse complement strand
AGGTGTATCCAGATTAAGTAGAATGATTTTGAAGTATTTCTTCTTTTTCTATTGTCTATAAGATTTGGCATGATCTATTTTTTGAAATTATCTTTTATCTTTATTTATAAATATTAGTTGTCTATTCTTTGATACTTTGGGGAAAAAATAAGAAGTAGTTAATTGATGACTCCATACTGAACCTCAGAGTCAAAGCATTCTATAATAGACATACTGTTATTTGACAATGTGAATGTTACTTTCTTTGCATTACTACTATTATTATTGCTTCATTAAAAAAAAGGGGGGGGAAGGAGATCAAGAAGGAAGGCATGACCAATTGTTGATTCTTGCTGATATGGCAAATGAGTTGGGATGAAGACTGACTTAACCATTGGATTCTTTGGTGAACATCACATGCTGAATTTTCTCAGGCCCAAGTCTTTTTTTTTTTTTTTTTTTGAGACAGTCTCACTCAGTTGCCCTGGGTTTGAGTGCTGTGGCATCATAACGTACCGCAACATCAAACTCTTGGGCTAAATCAATCCTCTTGCCTCAGCCTCCCAAGTAGCTAGGACTACAGGTTCCTGCCACAACACCTGGCTAGTTTTCTATTTTGTAGAGACAGGATCTTGCTTTGCTCAGGCTGGTCTCGAACTCCTGAGCTCAGGCGATCCACCCCCCCTCAGCCTCCCAGAATGTCAAGTCCAAGTCTTATTGCTTAGGAAAGGATTGAGTAATTACAGAGATTTGATATTCATTATATCATTTGAACAATTACTGTTACCTGAGTTTTCACTTTCTCCCCCTAAAAAGTAATACCACTTTATATATTTGTTCACAGTCTTATCAGTATGTTCTGCAGGATCTTGTTTGATATCCCAACCTAGAGCTACCAAATAAGGTTCTTCCAACGCTAAATGCATTTCCTAAACATCATCTGTCCTTTTTGCCTGAGTATAGAGATTTTTAAATACCATTCTTTTGGGTTTTTTGAGACAGAGTCTCACTCTGTCACCCTTGGTAGAGTGTTGTTGTGTCACAGCTCACAACAACGTCAGAGTCTTGGGTTTAAATGATTCTTTTGCCTCAGCCTCCTGAGTAGCTGGGACTACAGGTGCCCCACACAACACCCAGCTATTTTTTTAGAGATGGGGGTCTCTCTTTCTTAGTCTGGACTCAAACTCCTGAGCTCAAGTAATCTACCTCCCTTGGCCTCCCAGAGTGCTAGGGTTATAAGTATGAACCACCACACCCAGCCTTAAATAACCATTCTTTTTTGAGACAGAGACTCACTTTGTCACCCAGGTAGAATGCTACGGCGTAATAGCTCACAGCAACCTCAGACTCTTAAGCTCAAGTGATTCTCTTGTCTCAGCCCCCCAAGTAGCTGAGACTACAGGTGCCTGCCACAATGCCCAGCTATTTTTTTGTTGTAGGTGTCATTGTTGTTTGGCAGGCCCAGGCCGGGTTCAAACCCACCAGCCTCGATGTATGTGGCTAACACCATAACCACTCTGCTATGGGCACCGAGCCATAAATAACCATTCTTAACAAAGTTCTTCACTAATTTCTGTTTAGCAGTCATTTGTCAAGTCTTTTATTTGTTAAGTCTATCTTGGATATGTCAACATCTAACTCTTAAAAGATCAAGGTTATTTCCCTCTTTATGAAGACTGCTGCTCTATTGCTTAGAAATGCAAATTTTATCTCATGCTGTCCTTATTCTTTGTCCTCCATCAGCCCCTTCCAAGCATCTGAACCCTGTTCTAACTTCTTCCCTACTGCTTTCACTCTTAATTTCTCCTTCCCATTCTTGCCAAAGTGTTTGTTCCACCCTTAATTACAGTCATGCCTCACTTCACAATAGGAATACATTCTGAGAAATGAGTTGTTAGGCCATTTTATCATTGTGCAAAAATCTTAAGAGTGTACCTGCACAGGCCTAGATGATACAGCCTACTACATGCCTAGGCTATATGGTATAGTGGCTTGCTTGTAGGTTACAAGCCTGGACAGCATGTTACTGTCCTGAAAACTGTAGGCAGTTGTAACACAGTGGTAATTATTTGTGATTCTAAACATAGAAAAGGTACAATAAAAATATGGCAAAATGTAATCGTATGGGACCAGCATGGTGTATGTGATTTGTTGTTTACTTAATGTCATTGTGTCCCACATGATTATAACAGAAAGGGAGAAAAATCCAAAGACTCTAATAGGAAAATTAATATAATGTTTCTTCCAGATTACATTTGGGATTGATTTCAGTACAAAATGCTTAAGTAACCTGTCTGATAGCCCCAAGTGCCTTGAAGACCATATCTCAGCATAATTGATCATTTGCCATCCGACCAAGGCATCAAGAAATCTTGACCAGGTTGCTTTTAGCTTTTGAGTCAAAAGCATAGTCATCCTCAGAGGACATTGTGAAGCAAAGGAAACTGGAAAAAAACAGAAGTGATTGACATGGGCTAGAAATGGGAGTAGTGTTCTGATTATTGAGAGGCAGGAGGAGGTAAACCCTGCCTAAAAGTTGTGCAAAGAGGAGCTTCAATAGAGAAGGGAGGGGAGTATTAGGACCTGTACCTTTGCCCTTGTCCTCTCTCAGGGGATATTTTTTTAGAAAGATCTTTATATGGGTTCTGAGCAAGGTATTTTTTCTCTCTCCTTTTTTTTTTTTTTTTTTTTTTTTGTCATCCTTGGCAGAGTGCTGTGGCATCACAGCTCACAGCAACCTCAAAGGCTTAAGTGATTCTCTTGCCTCAGCTTCCCAAATAGCTGAGACTACAGGTACCTGCCACAACACACGGCTATTTTGTTGTTGTTTTTGTTATAGTTGTCGTTGTTTAGCAGGCCCAGGCCAGATTCAAACCCACCAGTCCCAGTGTATGTGGCCGGCATCCTAACCACTGACCTATGGGTGCTGAGCCAAAGTATTTTTCTCTTTTTCCTGGGATCCTGGAGTCCTCTAAGGTAGTGAATAAATTACTGATACGGGAATTCTGTGCCCTGTTCTCCTTTTCTTTTCTGAGGTCTTGCACTAGCAGAGATAAGGTGATTTATAGCCGTCCCTATCTCACTAGCATCCATTCTAAACCAAAAAAAGAGTAAAGAACATGGATATATGAGAACTTTGGCCTCAACTCATGAACAAAACCTACAAAGGAGTGCCAGCATGTTTGACTAAGTTAGCCAGAGCAGATGGCCCCAAGAAATAACTGTTAGTATAGTATATATAAACAAATGGCAGCTCAAAAGGTCATTTTTTTCTTGCTGTGTGCTATTTTATTCATTGGTACTCATTATTAGTGGTTAGATCGTAACTCAACTCAACATCCATGGGGTAAGATTGATCCTTACCTGGGCCCTCACCCAAAGTCTTAGAAATGACCCTGAATGGAGATTACGTAGGTTGTATCGTTCTTGGAAAAAAGAATTCCCTGCCTACTCCTTCCAGTTTGATCCTGCTATTGACCATCAGGTCTGCCTAGGTAATGGAGGAAAGGAGATCCCAGGTTCTTAGTGACATTGTCATCTTGACTTTAGCTATTTCAGAATAAAGGAGAAACTATCTTATTTATACACCTTTCCAGGACTAATAAAAATGTATTCTCAAATAATTGTATATAAAACTGTACAGTAGCAGCTATATTCAATCATTTAAAACCCAGGATTCAGGAAAGAAACGATAAAGAACCTCTTCCAGGCCCAGTCATTGCTGTGCTTCTGTGTACACAGCCTTGGTTATCTTAAACAAATGGCAGCAATAATTCTTTCTGTACCTGTTTTCACCATTAGTCTCTCGGCTTTATTGACTTCCTCCTCTTTTTCAGATTTTCTATGTACCAGCTAGGGTGGGAAGGAGGAAAAAACCTTATATTCAAATTGCTTCCAAGAAGAAAAACCAAATGAGGTCACGTTGCATGAAAGAGCGATTAGAAACAGTTTTTCCATGGTCTGAATTTGTTTGTTTAGAGAGAGTCTCACTTGTGGCATCACAGCTCACAGCAACCTCCAGCTCTTGGGCTTAGGAGATTTCTCTTGCCTCAGCCTCCCTCCCGAGTATCTGAGACTACAGGTGCCCACCACAACGCTGGGCTATTTTTTGTTGTTGTTGCATTTTGGCCGGGCCAGGTTGGAACCCTCCATCCTCTGTATATGGGGCCAGCACCCTACTCACTGAGCCATAAGCGCCGCCCAGGTTTTTTTTGTTTGTTTGTTTGTTTTATTGTTGGGGATTCGTTGAGGGTACAGAGAACCAGGTTATTTTGATTGTATTTGTTAGGTAAAGTCCTGTTTTGTTTTGTTTTGAGACAGAGTCTCACTATGTTGCCGTTGGTAGAGTGCTATCACATCACAGCTCACAGCAACCTCAAACTCCTGGGCTTAGGTGATTCTCTTGCCTCAGCCTCCCAAGTAGCTGGGACTACAGGCGCTCATCACAATCCCCGGCTATTTTTTGGTTGCAGTTGTCATTGTTTAGCAGGCCCGGGCCCGGGCTTGAACCTGCCAGCCTCAGTGTATGTGGCTGGTGCCTAACTCACTCAGCTATGGGCACTGAGCCAGGTAAAGTCCCTCTTGTAATTGTGTCCTGCCCCCAAAAGGTGTGTCACACACCATCACTCCCACCCCTCTTCCTTCCTTCTCTCTGCTCTTCCTTTTCTCCACCCTCTCCTTTCCTCTCTCTGCTCTTCCCTTCCCCCACCCCTCCCTCCTTCCCTCTCTCTGCTCTTCCCTTCCCCCACCCCTCCCTCCTTCCCTCTCTCTGCTTTTTCCTTCCTCCACCCCTTTCTCCCTTCCCTCTCTCTACTTTCCCTTTCCCCCATCTCCCTCCCTTGGTGCTAGGTTAACTCAAAAGTTTCTTTGTTAATGACCATCCCAGTGGTGGTAGGGGTAGGGGCAGAATATTAGAAAAGTAGAATTCAGAGGAGACCCATGAGTAGGAATGCTACTTGTCATAACATTTTCTAGAAAAGAAATAGACCCAAGGGAACCTCTTAGGGATGGTAAGAGTTCTCTATGAAGGCAACAGTTTTACAACTTTCTCAAGTTTATTTTTATTTTGACTAGGCCCAGGTCACCTTCCTTTCCTTCCACCATACCCTCAGGACTCAGACTGCCTACAGGTTCCCACCACGGCCATCTACCTCAGTGTTTAACCTTTCCTGATCTTTCTTCTCCATTAAAACTCCATTAGTGCCATGCCTAGTCCTTCCCTTTTCCTTTATAGTTTATTACTGAACTTAATGATGTTGAGCTGAGGTATGCGTTATCCATCCCAAACAATATTACTAGTGTCAAATAAGGGGAAAATTTAGGCAAAGGACATTTTTATCACCCTCCAAACAGAGTTAAGCACTTAAGAGCTGGCTACATTGGCACCACCAAGGAGCATATTGGCACAGTCCAAAACCTTTTGCTCTCATACAAAAACATGGGTACATGGTAATAAAGAAGGATCTCTTCCATGAGACAAAAGAGTTGTGTCAGGAGGCCAAAAGCAGAAGGCACCTCTAGAACCAAATTCTTTCTGGGGATGGGACATTGTTCTAGTCATCTTCCTTCCAGACACCCAAGGCATTGAGAAATGTTTGAAATGAATGTATGAACAAGGTGGAAATGAGATGGGGATGGAGACCTGTGACACAGAAACTGTCTAATAGTACTTTGTGCCCTAATAGTACTATGCTCCTGGTACGGATAAAAAGATACTCCTAGATTAAATAAAGGAACACTTTGTTTGTGTTTGCATTTTGCCAATTGGACAGGGGCACAGGTTTCCCTGTGTGTGCTGAGCTGTTGTGATATGGAACTTGAGTGCATGTGTTCTGTGTGGGTGCAGTACCATTACCAGTGAAGTGGAACTTTTGAATTGATTCCATGTTCACAAATGATGACATCTTTGTTTATGATTTAAATTCCAGGCCTCTAGTACTTTTCTCATTCACTGAAGAAGAAAGCCTTACAGGATGGTTCTTAAAGTATAGCTTTCTATCAGTGGCCATTTAACTGTAATCTATACACAGTGTCTTTATGGCACATTCTCTAATTCAATTTCTCAATCCTTGGGCTCTGCTTATTATGAAAGTGATCAAAATCTCCTTTCTTTGTCTTTAGTTCTCTCTGCTATCAGAGGGGAAAAAAGGATTCTGTCCCTTTTTTTTCTTTTCTTTTTTTTTTTGGAGACAGAGTCTCACTATGTCACCCTCAGTAGAGTGCTGTTGGCGTCACAGCTCACAGCAACCTCAAACTCTTGGGCTTAAGCGATTCTCTTGCCTCAGCCTCCTGAGTAGCTGGGACTACAGGCCTCCGCCACAACACCTGGCTATTTTTTTGTTACACTTGTCATTGTGGTTTAACTGGCCTGGGCCGGATTCAAACCTCCCACTCTCAGTGTATATGGCTGGCGCTGTAACCACTGCTACAGGTGCTGAGCCGCCATTATTTTCTCAGTGGTTTTGTTTTTTTGGGGGGGAGTTGTTCTGTATTATTTATTTGCTATCTTTATCATAGAAATTGAGGGCAAAAGGATGAGAGATGTCTTTTTATACATTTGAGTTATTATATGTTGCTGGTTTTACATATCTCTGGCTTAGTTGCCCAGCTATTCCCAAGCAATTCAGTCTTATTTTGTTCATGATTGGCCTTTTCCAAGGCAACACTTGGATTCTGTCTTAGTTATCAAAAACTTGAGAAATGCTTTAAGTGGCTTTGGTTTCATTGACAATGGAATTGCAGTGGGTGAGTGTGGGCAATGCTTAAAGCCTAAATAAAGGCTCTTGGTAAGAGCACATATGCTCTTTTTCCATAGTGAGACGCTGGCTCAAAAAAAAAAAAAAGAAAAGAAAAGAAAGCTTTATCTGCAAGATTAGGATTCTGCTGTTGGTATAGTTAATAAGAAAAACTCTGCTCCTGTTCAGAGCTGTTTATCTTCCATTACTGGAAGCTGCTTACTTTCATTCACATCATTGGTCTTTTTCTGTTTGTTTGTTTCCTTCTGTCTTCCCAGGTGGCATTGGTAGGGTGGTCAACGGAGCCTTCATGGTGCTGAAAGGGCATCGATCTATTGTTAACCAGGTCCGATTTAATCCCCACACCTACATGATCTGCTCTTCGGGTGTAGAAAAGATTATCAAGGTGAGGTGTCTTCCCCTTCTGTCCTTTTAGAGAAATTGTAACAATTTATGATCAGAGGAAACTAGAACAATGTATGTAGAACCTCATATCTAAACATACTAAAGGCCTATCAGAATTCTTGGATTTTAGCATATTGTAAAATATTAGAAAGTTGATATTAAAAAGTAGTTTAAAACTTTTCTTTCAGAACCATTTTTTCAACTAGTCACTGGGCTTTGAAACAGAGGGCATCTTCTAGACACTAACCTGAGTGCTACTGTTTCCAGTGGCCTTGATCTTGGTTATGGTGAATTCTGCGTCCCACACTTCATCTGGAGGTTAGAAATGAAGCATTAATTGCTGTCTGAATGTGACACAGTATAACTAAGTGGTTGTCAGAATCATAGCTAAATTGTCTCAGGATTTATCAAAAAACTACCTCATCTGCTTGTGAAATATTTTTAAAGCTGCAACAAAGGAATCCAGCCTGGTCTATGTCCAAGAAAGGTGACCCACTCCTCTCCACTTACGTTCTAGTTGCTAATAACCCTTTTCCCCATGTGAAGAAGTAAATTCAGAGCAAAAGAGGAATTATTGAAGATAAGCTGGATGATGTTCTTAGCAAAAGTAAAAATTTTATAAATTTTTTCTTCTTTTTAGTCCCCCACCCACCCACCCCCGGATGTTTCACTCTATTGCTCAGGCTGGAGTACACTGGCACAATCATAGCTCACTGCAGCCTCCAACACTTGGGCTCAGGCAATCCTCCATCCTCAGCCTCCTAATAGTCTTCAGGCCCACACCACCACACCCAGCTAATTTTTTTTTTAATTTTTTTATACAGACAGGATCTTGCTTTGTTGCTCAGGCTAGTCTTTAATTCCTGGCTTCAAGCAGTCCTCTTGCCTTGGCTTCTCAGATTACTGAGATTGCAAGCATGAGCCGCCACACCGACCTTCAGTCTTTTTCTTAAAATGACTGAAAACCTGAAAGAGTATGCAGAGAAAAAAATAAAAATTGATTTGTGATGACTTAGTAATTTTCATTTTTTTGATTAAAAAAAAACTATTCAGAACTAAAATAAGTTGTATTTGGTGGTAAAGGGCAGCTATGAGAAATATTATATTGGCCTGTGAGTCAGCATTTTTATTTACCCTTAGTCCAACTTCCTTGATTTAGGTAGACTTTTCTGTGTTATGTATCAGGGCTGACCTTCATGGCACACATTTCCCCATAGGTTAGAATGGGATGTCTAGATCATTTTTACTGACTTTTTTTTTTTTTTTTACAGATGATGAGATTTAAATTGTAAGTTAACCATCTGAGGTCACATAGCTAATTAGTGAAAGCAACGACAGAACCCTATTTCTTGTACTTCCCAGTGTACCACCACCTCTGCCATGCTAGTGGGAAGGCAGCAGGCCGCCAGATGACTCTGCCGTATTTGATCATCTCCGTAGTGCTTCACTTGGGCAGTCATCTCTTGATTGCTTTCCTCTCTCCCTTGGCCTATGACTAATGGGTTGGCACTGTAACGTGTCCGCTGTAGGCCTGTTGACATCATTTGCTTTCTCAGATTGCTCTCTGCTTGGGCATCTCCTTTACAAGAGAAATTCCTCTTTGGCTGTGTACTCTGGGATGCTTCTGTACTAAATCTCCCCATTTATTATTTAGTCAACTGAAATCTTTCCCCTAAAGGTCATATGTTGGAAACTAGCCAAGTTCTCAGAGGAGAAAGAGAAGAAATGTTTTCTCTGAGGTTATCCAGACTGAACTATGGATCTCTCTACTCCCAGGTTCTCATGGGATCTGAACCTTGCCCTATCAAGAGGTACATTTAGCCATGTGAAACCTTAAGTCTACACAGATGACCATAGTGAGAGGGAAAGCAAATAGCTTTGGAGTTCCCAGCTTTGCTTTCTCATGATGTCTGGCCCATTCATAGTCTGATAGAGAATGGTATGGTGTTAAAGCATTGCAGGGGCAGGGGTAGCAAGGAGGAGGGTGAGGTGAAGTGCCATGCTGGCCTCATCTCCCTCTTGGAATTATTGCGCTTGCCTGTGTTCCATCATCCTGAAGGGCCATAAGTCTCAACCTTCAGTCTGTCTCCTATCTGTAAAGTGAGGGCACTAACAATGACTTACCACCTGGTGCCTCATGAATTACCTGTGTCTGACAATTACTGTTTTAATAAATATCACTTTCTGCTCGGTGCCTGTAGCTCAGTGGCTAGGGCACCAGCCACATATACCGGAGCTGGTGGGTTCGAACCCAGCCCAAGCCTGCCAAACAACAATGACAACTACAACTGAAAAATGGCCGGGCGTTGTGGCAGGCACCTGTAGTCCCAGCTACTTGGGAGGCTGAGGCAAGAGAATCGCCTAAGCCCAGGAGTTGGAGGTTGTTGTGAGCTGTGATGCCACAGCACTCTACTGAGGGTGATAAAGTGAGACTCTGTCTCAAAAATAAAAATAAATAAATAAATGTCACTTTCCTGCTTACTATTTCTGAAAGCATCAGGGCCTCAAAAAGCATCATATCCCAGTCCAGCCTAAAGCTCACTTTTCTTTCTCCATCTCTCTCCACTCCCCCTGTTCTTTACTACCACTTTTCTAGATAGGAGGAAAAGAATCCCTGTTGTCAGGACAAGCCTCTTCTCACCCATAACGAGTGTTCTATCTTCCTGAATGTTCACACTTGGCAAAAGAAGGGGTTTGTTTTGTAGTTAAACATGTTACGGGCGGTGGAGATCTCAGCTCATTCCTCCCATCTGTGGATGTACTTACTGTGTGCTAGGCACTGTGGAGGACACAGAGATGAAGATGGCTGACCAGGTATCCCTAGGAATTGGTGCTCCAGTAGGAGAGATAAGAAATTAAGATAATGAGAAATATAAAAGAGGCATAAGACATGTAAACAAGCACAATACTGTTAGAGGAAGAAGAGATTTTTTTCTTATGGGGGGTAACCTCAGTGCCTTGTAGTATTTGAGCTAGATTTTGAAGACTAAAGACTTCAAAAGGAAGGAGAGGAGTAAGATACAAAGAACATTCCAAGTAGAGGGAATAAATGTTCATTTATTTCATTGGATCAACAAATATTTATTCACCACCTATTGTGTACCAGGCATTGTGCTTGTGAATAAATTGCTTAGAAGCAGGAGGTGCAGGACTTGTTCAGAACATGATGGTGTTTGGACAGGGGGAGAGGACAGGAAGGTAAGACTGGTACATAGGACTGGGGAGGTAGGCTGGAGGCAGGCCCAGAGGGTCTTGGAAGCCAGGTTAGAGAGTGTGGCGAGCCCTGTGATAACAGTGTAGCTGTATCAGTGTAGTTTTTCCTGGTAGGTGGACAGATTTCTAAACTCAGTATAATCATGCAAAGAGAGAAGAGGACTTAACACTCTTACATCAAGCATGTCGTGGTCACTTGTGTAGCTCAAACACTTTGTCACTTAATTGCTTTCCATTTTGATGTTTGAAGAAGAATTGAGATCATCTTTTTTCCCAGTATCCCATTAGCTAAACTTTTCACTGAGCTTGGAGAGAAAACTGTTCATCCCTTCTCCTTTTCTTTAAAACTTTGCCCCTTTAGGAGGCATGGCTAGCCACATTTAAGGTAACAGCAAGTTGTTTTTAATTGTTTTCCTTCTAAGCTATTGACTTTTAGTCACAAGTGGTTGAAATTGATATATAAAAGGACCAAAATAATAGGGACTGGCAGTACTTCTGATATTCAAAAATCTCTCTGAGGGTAAGTTTCAAACATTCTTGTTGAGGGATTAGTGCTTGGGTATAAGCTGTTTTATTGCATCATCTTCATTTCCACTGAGGAGAAACAGACGCTTTCAAGGGTAAAATTGGCTGGACATGTTGCCTCATACCTATAATGCTAGCACTCTGGGAGGCCAGGGAGGGAGGATTGAGACCAATCTGAGCAAGAGCAAGACCTTGTCTCTAGAAAAAAATAAAAAAGTTAACTGGGCATGGTAGCTTATGCCTGTAGTCCTAGCTACTTAGGAGACCAAGGCAGGAGGATCACTTGAACCCAGAAGTTTGAAGTTTTGTGGTTGTAGTGAGATAATGATGCCACTGCATATCCAAAAAGGGGGTGGAGAGTAAAGTCATTTGCTGAGGGCCACAGCAAGTGGGGGGGCTGGGGTTCCTACTTGCTCTTTCTGTTCCTCTAGCTCTAGGCCCAGAGTCCCTTGAGAATTGAAGGTGGTCTGGTGTGTGTTTTGGGGTATTGTTTTGCTCTGAATCTTAGAATTGGATGAAACCAATCTAATTCACTGTTAAGTTGAGGGATTTGAACTTCGCCCAAGTCACCAGCTAGTTAGGAGCTGCATGGTAACCCATACTCAAACCTCCTGCCTCTTGATGTTGTGTTTTATTCCATGACTCCAAGCTTTAGGAATGAACTGTCTACCTCAGCTTAATATATTCCAGAGTCCAAACAAAAGCTGACGTTTAGTGTTATGATTTTCATTCCTGAGGTGAAAACATAGGGGGCTGGGTAGTAATAGATTGGAACCTAAAACTGGCTTGCTGAGTAGCCAGACTGGCACCTTACCATTATTATTTTGCACTTCTTTTAACAAATTCTCTTTGGATTAATTTTCATATTAGGGGAGGTGAGGGATGTGGCTCAGAATTATTAAGACCCAAAAAACATCCTAAGGGCTTTTCCTTTTGGATCCCTTAATTTCCTTTAGAGCCACCAAACTCTCTTACTTTCTCAGACATCTGTTTGCAGAGATAGTCATTCATAGTTTGAGCTTGTGCTAGAGACTGTGTCTAAATGTCTCCCAAATACCAAGTCTCAGGAAGAAATTTGAAGATCCCTTCAGAAAAAAATTCAGAAAAATCTTTTTATTTTCTGCTACCTATTTTAGGCTAACTAGTGTTCCTTAAAAATTGGTCCACCTACTTACCCCTAGAGTGGTTGTTAAAAATACATAGTCTTGGTACCTATGTATAAATTACTGAATCAAAATATCTAAGAATAGGACTTGGGAATCAACACTTTAGTTATTCCTCAGGTGATTCCTGTATACTCCAAAGTTTGGGAGCCACTGCCCTCAAACTCCTGGGTGAGATTATGAAACTGGACAGACAAGAACATCTGGGAAGAGTTATGGAACAAAATTGAAGAATTGGATCTGAGTTGGGGATTGGTGGAGAGAAGCTAATCTAGAAGGTTTCTTCAGCCTCTTTTGAACTAGGGGTCCTCCAAAGAAACACTGCCTCTTGGGAATTGCCAAGTAAAGCGTGACAGGAGTGAGCCTCAAGAAAATTCCTATCGGGAGTTGAATTATTCCTAGATAGCTTTGGGGAAACAAAGTCTTTGTCTTGATGGAGGATAGGGAATGAGGGGCCACTTTTTTCTTTATTAGTTGCCATCTAAAGATAGACACTAGCCTGTCAGGCAAGAAAATCCCCCAGAATTTCATCTGAGTTGCCACGGCTACAGGCTGATATAACTGAGCTCCTCTGTGCTGCTCTGTGGACCAGTCTGGCAGTCAGGTGGAGCTAATCATTTTCATTTCCAGTGACAGCTTAATTACCTCGACTTGATTTTTGCATAACTTATCCAACCTATAAAGGTGAGCCATTGAATTAGACATTCTTGAGGTTGGATTCTAGTTTTGCCACTGTTTAGCTACATGTCATGACCTTGACCATAGATTGGAAGGATGTTAATGGATGGGGCTGCATTCACCTTTCCTTGGGGAGTGTACCCTACTTATTCCTGCAGTTAACAGAGTTGGGGAGCAAGCCAGCAGCTCCCTGCTTGGAGAACCCAGTTTCCTCGGTAACTGATGCCTCATGTCCAAGAGGGAAGTGCAGTGTAGGCAGTTGGCTATTCTTATAAGCTCCAGTAAGCAATTCCCATTAGTTAAAAATAGAAACATTGCAGTTGGGGAGAAGTGGAGTTATAGACTGGAATATTAACTGTCGCTAGGGACTAACTGCTGGGTTTGTGTTCACTTTGAAGAAGTGGTATCTCTCTGTGCCTGGTTTCCAACCTCTGAATTTAACACTCTGGCCATCCTCTGTCTTCTGAGATGATGTTTATAATTTCCTGAGTACTCAGAGACAAAATTGAAAGGAGGGGGCCGTGAGGGGGAAACAGCATGTGATTAGCCTGGACCCAGAGACACTAGGCTGAGTACTACAGTGTGCTTTTCCCACATCAGACTGTAAAAGGTTTGGTTTTCACATGCAGTACACAAGATCCAATTTGATAAAGAACGTGTTTTTAAAGTTGGTTAACAAGTCCTGACCAAATGACAGGGATGGTCTGGAGAAGCTCTGCTGTGGTGTTCTTGTTATCACTAGCTATAGAACACTTTCCAATCGGTGCTTGTTGCTTTTGTTTTCAACTGTGCAGATCTGGAGCCCATACAAGCAGCCAGGATGTACTGGAGACCTCGATGGTCGGATTGAGGATGATTCCCGCTGCCTCTATACCCATGAAGAGTATATCAGCCTCGTGCTGAACAGTGGTAGTGGCCTGTCACATGACTATGCCAACCAGTCGGTCCAAGAAGACCCCCGGATGATGGCCTTCTTTGACTCCCTGGTACGCCGAGAGATTGAGGGCTGGAGCTCTGACTCAGACAGTGACCTCAGTGAGAGTACCATCCTCCAGCTACATGCAGGGGTCAGCGAGCGCTCAGGCTACACGGACTCGGAGTCCTCAGCCTCACTGCCTCGCTCCCCACCCCCCACAGTAGACGAGTCTGCCGACAACGCCTTCCATCTGGGTTCCCGGCGGGTCACCACCACAAATGCAGTGGCATCTACTCCCCCAACACCCACATGTGAGGATGCAGCCTCCCGCCAGCAGCGTCTGTCTGCTCTGCGGCGCTACCAGGACAAACGCCTTCTGGCGCTTTCCAATGAGTCTGATTCTGAAGAGAATGCCTGTGAGGTTGAACTGGACACAGATCTCTTCCCCCGGCCACGGTCACCCAGTCCTGAAGACGAATCCAGCAGTTCCAGCAGCTCTAGCAGCTCAGAGGATGAGGAGGAGCTGAATGAACGGCGAGCCTCTACCCGGCAGAGGAATGCTATGCGGCGCCGACAAAAGACACCTCGAGAAGAGAGGCCCAGTGCCCCGATGAAGCCCACCAACACCTACATTGGAGAAGACAACTATGATTACCCCCAAATCAAAGTGGATGACCTCTCCTCCTCCCCCACCTCCTCCCCTGAGCGGAGCACGGCCACACTGGAGATTCAGCCAAGCCGGACATCACCGA